>JADGKA010000031.1:0-56967 GCA_027604605.1 Borealophlyctis nickersoniae | reverse complement strand
CACACACACACACACACACACACAACAAAAATGTCCGTCTGGCAATCCACAACCACCTTCCTCTCAGACCTCACCTCCGGGTCCCTCCTCACCTCCCTCATCGACACAATCTTCCCTTCTTCACATTCCTCTCCCCTCTCTCCTTCCTCCGGATCGCACCATGCTCCCCCTCCCCGCACGCACCCGAAATCACCGTTATCAGGCCGCCACCACTTTAACCCCACGGACCCGGCATCCATCCACCGCGCGGTGGACGAATTCGTAACGGATTCGAGAAAGTTTGTGTATGCGGTCCGTACCCATGCGTTTTGCGTTTCGTTCCCAAAAACACTCAGCGGGAGAAATTTAACGTGCGTTGCGAAAATAGGTGGACTGGTCGGAACCATTCATATCCGCATTGTTAGCGTTCCACGTGTTGGTGGTGACGTGGATCGTTGTGACGAGGCATCGGCAGGGTGTTGTGGTGTTTAATTTGTTTTTTGTCGGTGCGTGCGTTCAGAACGGTGTTTGTGCTGGTTCTGATTTGGTTGTCACAAAACGGATGTCAACGGCTGAACAACGCTGGACTTGTGGTGGTTTTTCTTTTGTACAGCCGCGCTACTGTTACTGTCAGAACCTCTCAACACCCTCGCATCGCGACACTACACTTTGATTTCAAAAACGAATTACTTTGATGAGAAGGGCGTGTTTGGGGGGATCATGTGGGGGTTGCCGTTGCTGGTGGATTTGTTTGTGGTTGTGGTGCGTTTTGTGCTTTCCGTTTTGCATGCGACTGTCCCGGCGTCTTACGCTTACACCTTGTTCGACAGGTCCTACTTCTCAGACACACAGTGAGCATGTTGGTGACGGTGAAAAGGGAGCAGTTTAGGAGGGAACGGTTGGCAAAGGAGAAGGGAAAGGGTTTGTCCAAGAAAACACGGTGACTGGTTTGAAACGTTGCAGGAGTTTCAGGTGTGATGTTGTGCTGGTCAGGCTGGACGCGCGGGGAGCAGGGCATGCGTCAAATTGGCGCTCATATCGTTGGAGTATAGTTTCTCTCCCGCTTCAAATCATCAATGCTTGAGGCAACCCGTGGGCGTACACGAGACGAGGGACGCACTGTCTCCATTGGGGTTGGGCTGGATCACATAGAATCCCTATACAGCCGGGATACAAGATGGGAAACAGCTCGTGGGTTAACCTATCTGACCTATCTTCATCCACAAACACGATAAATTCCAATTGCGTTTGCACAGCAACTATCTATTGCAGAACACGGGTATTCACGTTGTGATATCACCATCCGTCACCCCACCATTTCCATCCCCGCTGATTGCATTGCAACATTCCCGAACCCTTATCCGCGTTTTAATAATTTTCAATTGCGTTTGGCTGCACAGGAAATATCTGATGCAGAACACCCATATTCACACTGAGATATCGTCAGCCCTCCATTTCCACTTCCGCTGATTGCATTGCAACATTCCCAAACCCTTATCCGCCTTTTCCTCCACGGCCGACTCTTAGCAAACCCTTCTACGGGCCCATCCAGCTCTCCATCTTAAACTTAACATAGTCGGGCAACTCAAGGTGGTCAATGAAGAACTCCACCTTTCGCGCAATGGCCACTTTCCAAATCTGGGGTGGAATATCGTCTGGGTCCCCAATGCAGAGACATTCAAGCTTCTGTGTGCCATTCAAGAACGAAATGACGTCCTCTATTGTGGAATAGCGTCTCCAGCCAGGGTGGGAGTCCCAGCCTGTGTCCAAGTGTTGTATGTTCGGCAAAAATTGGATGAGTGGGGCAAGGGGGCGAATCAAATGAAATGGCAGACTGAGATATCTGAGGTCCCTGCCCCGCTGTCTCAAAAATTGATGATGTCCTCCCCTGCCATTGGGGGTGGATACATTTCTAGGCCCTGTAGGAATGGTCCTGATGCGAGATGGTCGAAAACCCGAGATGTGACATTTGTGCCCGTACAGGCATAAAAGATCTGCAGATTTACGCATGATGCAGCGATGGTTCGTATCGTCTCGTCTGAGGCGTTGATTCGCAGGCGGAGGGAGACAAGTTGTTGCTGGGCGGTGAGGAACCGGTGGATGGACCCGCCCATCACCGAAGCGTCCAGCTCAAAATCGACCAAATTCGGGCATTTTTGAGACACCGTCGACAAAAATTGGTCAAACTGTCTCTCCAATCCCCGGACCCCGGAATGACGTATGCGCAACGATTCCAGTTTTGAACCCAAACCCATCGCGAGCTTCTCCACCAGAAATCCATCCGGGTCCATTTCCACATACAATGCCTTCAGATTTCCGAATCCCATTCTCCACGTTTCGTTTTCTTCCTGTTCAGTCCACCCCAGATGACTCCCCCATGCACCCTGGTCGTAGTTGAAACGGCGAAAAATTTGCAGGCAGGTCAGATTTGGCAAGCTACGGAATGCAACCAGCAAATGCAACGGGTTGACATCGTCGCGGCGCAAGCTCAAACATCGAAGCCCAGCGAAGATTGGAGCTGCAAGAAGCGATGGCAGGTAGTCCAACGAGTCATGTGTTTGGACAATTACAAGATCGCGCACATGTATCCCATTCGTCGCTTCAAGAACCCAGGGAAGCAAGAACCGGCGCTTCGTGGCAGCCAGAGTTTTGCGGACCTGGAATTTCCTCCAAACGTGAGGCCATCCGTGGCGTCGCCACTCTTTATTGACCGATATGCACGCCAGCAGTACAGCCTTTTTGTCATAATCATAAGGAAAAAGTCGAAAAATCTTGTTGAGAATTTCTGGAGGCAGACGGGGGCGCGCGCGACGAGACACGACAGCATGTTGCAGTGGAGGGTAGTGTTCTTTGAGCCACGCTTGACAAGCTGCCACGGCGGCGTGAGCGTCCGTTTCCGTCACGGTACGCGGGTTTGCCAGAAGGCGACTGCAAGTGGAGATGATGGTAGCAGCGTCGTCCATGAAAGTAGATTCCTGAGATTAGAGAGTGATGGCGATGGGGGAGATGGGTTGGGACAACAGAGAGAAAGCCAAAAGGTCATGCATCGCACAAGCCCCGGTATCCAAATGGAAATCTAACATCAACCGCCCGGCATTCCCTTTCCACCAATCTTCCCTAGGTAATTTGCCCAACATGCAATGCAACACAATCCTCCACCCTAAAGAGATCAATAGTTCTTGTTTAACGCGGGCGCAACCGTATCGTTCGAACAAAGGCCGACAAACATCATCTCTCTCGCATATGTTTTGTATTGACTATAGAAAAACCGACCACAACCAAAAGAGAATTATCTACAAGCTATTCCAATGGGTGTCTGTGGAAACGAACAGTTAGCATTTTGAATCAATAATGTACTACAACGCAAAAGAGGAAGAAGCTTACATCCACCCATGATACTGGTGAATGCACCAATCAATCCCACAATGCCGGACTCGATGTTCACATACTCCAAGCCCGACGCTGGGAGGAGAAGGTCGAGACCGTCCTGCAGCGTCGACGTCATGATCTTTCGGCGTTCACTTTGGGACAAATTTGGGAATCAGTTAAACAAAGTGCATACTCAAAAAAGGTGAAGAAGAGGCAAAGAAAAGGGGCAAAGTTCAACTTACGTCTTCAATGTTTTCACAACCTTCTCTGCCTCCGCGTCGGGAACGCCCTTTGACCTTGCCGCGCGCAAGAGTTTTCCCTCATGTTGCAGGCGCAAGGAGTTCATGCGGAGACGGTGCATGTTGCCAATGGAGGAGGCGATGAGGGCAATCAACCAGCATTTTTGTCCACGGCGGACGAGATCTTTGATGTTTGGCAGTGCGACGACACCCGCGGTGTGAGCCTAACATGCAGAACGCGTGTGAGAATGTAACACCTTGGCCGGTTCCCATCAGGTCCGAAAGTGAACGTGTACCCATTGAATGGAATCGTGGACGAGCCAGAGAGAGAGGAAGATGCTCTTGATGTAAGTTGTCAGTCTCACGACATCATCACGAACGGTTTGGGCCTTTTGGATGCCGCGGAAGAACTCGAGTTGACGACCGACACGCATCACTGGACAAAAAGACGGACGGAGCCAGAACTTTTAATATGCTGCGTGTCGATATGCATACCGCAACATATCCAGCAGTAGAAAAAGGAACATACGTTTCCTCGTTTGTGCCACAGCAACCATCAACTTTTGCAAGCGTTCAATCGTCCCTTTCTCCGCTCCATTGCGCTGTTTGTGCCAAATCAAGTAGCGGGTGAAGTATTGGACGAATCTACGAGCAGGCGGAAACCATTACTACGAGGTCTGAAGAAAGACCTCTATCGTGCCCAATCGGGTACGCGTCTTCACCTGTTGATGCGGTCCCGACCTGTCGGGAGAAGACGAAACGGAGGTTAGGTGTCCGCCGTGAATTCTGGCAAGACGCGTGAGGAGACAATGTCATCATACATACCGACTGTAGTGCTGAGGAACTTTACAGTCTTGTCAGTAACCTGCGGGGATACAATCATGGACATTTTGGTGGGAATTAAAGCAGATGGGGTGAGGAGGAGAGTGGGGATTGTGGGGGGTGGGAAGTCTATTCCAGAACTGGGCAGTTGCGGGAAATGAAGTGTTTCCGCGAGGGGTTTTGTGAGAGATTCACATGTCAAGCCACAGACTCTATCGACCGAGGTCCAAGCATATAATTAAATGACCAATTTGTGCGACACACTCAAAACCAATCTGTGCGACTGTCCTTAATTAAAATGAACCACGCGTCCAGCCACACGTCAGCTTGGGCGGTGCGAACCAACTGCCCCGAACTGCCCATCTGACGATTGACCCCCAAAGACGACAACAATTAAATCGTTCATCATCTCCAAAACGTTTTTAGGAAGTACCAGGAACCACCTACAATACGATGAGCAAAGAGTCGGACAGCAAACCAGACCTAGATAATGTCAAGGAACTGCTGAAATCTGACATCAAAGTGAAGTTGTCCGGCTGCGATTTGGACGGGATAGCACGCGGAAAGTATATGGCAAAGTCAAAGTTATTAAAGTCTGTCGACGATGGTTTTGGTATGTGAACCTCTGGTGAACTGGTCAATCTAGCCAACAACCTGCTACCATACACAACACGTTGGTTGCGTGGAAAGGCGGTCAATTGAAGGAACAATGCATCAATTCCACATAGGATTCTGTAACGTCGTCTTTGGCTGGGATATGCTCGACAAAGTTTACGACAAGTCGATATTTGAAGCAATAACAAAAGATCACGGTAACGCAGCCACGTTTCGAGCGATGTTTCAAAATTAACAACCATTGACACGCACGTCGCACCGTTTCTGCACAGGCTACTCTGACATTCAAGCCAGAATCGACAAGTCAACCTACCGTCGCATTCCATGGGAGAATAACCAGCCATTCTACCTGGTGGACTTTTACAATCCTGTAACGAATGAGCCATACGAATTGTGTCCGAGATCGTTGTTGAAAAGGATCGTGAAAGAGTGTGAAGATCGGGGGTATAAGGCGCTGTGCGGAATGGAGTTTGAATGGTACAATTTTCAAGGTAATTAAAGCGTGCACGGATAATATGGCGATTTTCCAAGGGCTTGGTTGCCCCTTTAATCAGCCGCATGTCCTTTTTCATTGACATTGAGATGTTTTTCAGAAACCCCAACAACACTCGCCCAAAAGAAGGGCGTAGGCCTCAACCCCCTCACACCCGGAATGTTCGGCTACTCCCTAGTCCGCCCAACCCTCAACCAATCCTTCTTCGACGACATATTCGACCAATGCGCCAAATTCGGCGTACCCCTCGAAGCCCTCCACACTGAAACCGGCCCGGGTGTCATCGAAGCCGCCATCGAATACACCGATGCACTCCGTCTTGCCGACCGCGCCCATCTGTTTAAAACGTCGGTGAAACAGCTGGCGCTGAACCGCGGGATCATGGCGTCGTTTATGGCGAAACCGTGGCCGGATTTGCCGGGGTGTTCGGGACATATTCATGTCAGTTTGGCGGATATAAAGACTGGGGATAATGCTTTTGTGGATCAAGCTGTGAGGGACAGTTTTATCGCGGGTGTGTTGGAGGGTTTACCTTCCATCATGGTATTCCTGGCGCCAACCGTCAACAGGTACGTATCCACCCACTCCTTCCTTCCGTCACCCACCCTAACCCCTTCACCTTCCACAACAGCTACAAACGCCTGGTAGAAAACTACTGGGCACCCATAACAATCTCCTATGGCTTCGAAAACCGCACCACCTCCATCCGCATCATCGGTCCCCCGACCTCGCCCCCCACATCCACCCGCCTCGAAATCCGCGTCCCTGGCGCCGACGTCAACCCGTACCTCGCCCTCGCATCCCTCCTCGCCTGCGGAATCCACGGTGTGAAAAACAAATGGACACCAAAAGTGCCTCCATCCGATGGCGATGTCACGGGGAGTGGTGGAGAGAGGTTGCCCAGGACGCTGAAGGAGGCGACGGAGAAAATGTTGGAAAAGGGTAGTTTGGCGAGGAAGGTGTTGGGGGATGCGTTGGTGGAGCATTATGGGGCTACCAGGCTGCATGAGTGGAAACAGTGGGAGACGAGTGTGACGGATTGGGAGGTTTGTGTCGTGGATCCGATTAGTTGTGATGTGTTGTTTCTGTTCGTTCTAATTCTTTGCGTTGCTCGCGGCGTCTAGCTCAAGCGGTACATGGAGACGGTGTAAATGGTGTGCGTTTCTGAACAATTTTCTGCTTTGGTGAAACAATAGCCCTCTGTTTTTTTGGTTTTTTTTTTTGTATTTTGGGGAACGGAGCCACTGATTACAGTGCAGGGATCAGCGAGAGAAGGATTCTTCGACCTGATTCCAAATTCCGGTTCTTTTGTTTGATTTGACAAGGGTTGGATCGTATGATTGAGATTGCTTGGGGACACGATCTCGGTCTTCTCAATTTGGACTGCGATTACATTAAGAAGACGCTGGAGGATGGCCCTTATGCGGGAATTGCAAAGTTCGATGAGGAACATTTTCCAGTATACTTCCAACAGCTGCAACAACGCGAAGAAGAAGCCAAATGGGGAGAGGAAGCAGGATCATTGGAATATTAGATTCGGGAAGGCGGACATGAAACCAATGCAAGGGACACTTCAAGGGAAAGATATACAAACAGCCGCAGAGTGAAAGAAGAATGATAAGAATCGTCCATATTTACATCATGAAAAAGAAAACTCGTGAAAAGGAAAATTTGAAAGACTGCACGCCCAGCCCTCAGAATGAATCAACGGAACAGAGAAACGACCAGGTGACCCAATGCCAAGGAAATCTCCCAAAAGCGAACCGCGTTATCCAAAGTACACACCGTCACTTTCTTCCCTCCCCAACCTTCCCTTTGCCCTTTTGCACCCCCTTCCCCTTCATGCTCCCGATCCCGCTGTTGGCGGCCTGCATTTCCCTCTCCATATCAACATCGTCGTCCTCATCAAACATTCCCAATCCCGCCACAGCCTTCTCCTTGATCGCCAAACCCCCAGCAGTGCGTGAAACGAGGTACGCCGCCACGTCTGTGGCAAAACAGGTGTCATCGAGGGAAATGTACCTACGCATTTGCGGAGGTGGGGTCGTTCTGCGTGGCGGTGGGGGGAGATGTGATGGTAGTCGGGATGGTTTGGATGGTGATGTCTGGATAGAGGCGTTGGGTTTCTCGTAGCGGGATTGAAATTTGGTGCTGACCGAGTCTTCGGCATTTTGAAAACCGTTCAAGCCGGGAGAGGACACGGAACCGTTGGACATTGATCCTGCGCCTGTTCTTGACGTATGCGCGTAACCATTCGTGTAGACACCATTTGTCTTTGCTTCAGGTTTGGGTGGCGACACGGTTTTTGATAGCAGTATGTTCTTTTGTGCTGTGGCAGATTTGACCGGGGAGGATGACGCCAGCCGTGTTGACGCGGGTTTTGCGCGTGGGGGTGATGAAAAGGAGGTGAACCCGGCCGGCAGTGAGGATGTTGCGGATGGAGGTTGGATGGTGTTTGCCGGAGGTGGTGTTGTTTCCCTGTCTTCTCGCTCGAAGGGACGAATCTTCGATTGAATGCATGTGATTGTATTCTTCATGAAATTCTGTGAAGGATAGAGAGTGAGTAATTAGCTCCCGCTTTCATGACCACTACTCGATGATTCCTTACTTGAATAGCTTGATACATCAACTCCACCGAGTCATCAGGTACGGATTCATCCAGTCCTTCTAGAGCAGACAAGAATTTCATGCGCTGAGTAAGAGCATCCCGCGATGGAAGATCCTTTTCCTCAACACATGTACGGGGTATAGAATCTTGTGCTAAAAGGAGGTAGAACAAGTGGGCATACTGAACTATAGCATGGTGCAAACGACGGCGTCATTACCATAGTAAGCAGGTGGGTTTCTGAAGAGTGGAGGCTGCAGTGGTTGTGGTGCTGGTGGATTGGATTTGAGCTGTTCCTGTCAACGGAGATACATGCAAAATCTCATCAACTCAAGGCGCCACCATATCGAACGGCTTTGAAAGCGGCCAATATTGACCTACCCCTAACGCAAACAACCTGGCACGCTCTTGTTGCTCAAGTGATAAAATTTGACGCACGCGGTACGGTTTCTTCGCATCGTTGCTCAATAATGGGTCCTCTGCTTTACGCTTCTGACCAGAAGTATCAGCCGGTGCAAGCGTAAATCCTCTATCTGGAACGCCTGACGGTGATGGAACTTCTGGCTGCACATTATGAAGAATCGCCAGTATCAGGCTGTTGTGGATTTTCACTGGAACCGTTTGAAAGGAAAACGTCAGGAAAGTAGCGAAAAATCACGCTAAAGGAGAGCTTCTCGACAATGAGAGCGACATAGCAACTGAATCAGTCCCCTGGCTTCCATGCCAACAAGACCGACAAATCCCCAGCACCTCCCCAGCATATGCACAGTGTTTAAATCCGGCAATTGAAATTCAGTACTCACCAGTTTTCGCTCCCAATCCCGCTGCTACCCTATCGAATTCCGCCTTTACGCATTTTCCAGCCATAAACTCCCTAAATTTCGCCCAGTACGTCTCGCCCTTTCCGCCCAACATTCCCGCCAGCTGCCTCTTAATCGCAAGGGTATCTTTTCTATCGCATCCGACTGATCCATCCGCTTTGATGCCGTTTCCTATCCCGTTCTTTCCTGCATCCACTCCATTCCTCCGATCAACCCCGTTACTTCCACCTGCTGCGCTGCCGGCCCCGCCTCCACCTCCAAGCCCATCCATGGCGTGGAGGGGTCGATTCTGATGCGCTTGCAAATATGGAGCCAGACTTTTCGTATATGGAAGTAATCCACGGTTTGAGTTCCCAGATTATCGGCGAACAGGGCGAGTCGTTGCAGTTGGAAAGACGTGAGTATTGGGCGGTCGCAAATGAAAGGTGCGGAGCTAACACGCGCAGCTCCACTCTAACAAGATACTTGTATGCAATAGTCTACGCGTGGCGACCTAACCTCCCACCCTCAAAGCTTCGTGTCGAATGTGCCCACGTTCCAGCGAGCTTTTTGAATACACCGTTGGAAAGCAAAGACAAACTCGGGAGGATAAGGGTATAGCACAGAACCGACAAATGCTGTATACGTATATGAGTACTGATGCGTGTCGGTTTACGTGTAGGGATCAAAGATGTGCGCTCCAATGCGAGAATGTCGAAATGTCAAAAGGTGTTGAGAATACTTACGTTGAGACGATCATATGGCCGTCGTATGTGGCGCAGCACAAGGCCATAATAACAGACCTCGGCCTCTGCGAGTTCTTTCTGAAATTGCTTCACGCCTTCCCCTCCTTCCCAACGAAATGATAAACCCCAAAAAGCAAAAAGGAGCGAAGAAGCTAAAGGTACGGCTAACTTTCCCATTGACTGACTTGGACGGTCTCATCAAAGACCGACAACTACCATTTTAAGGAGAAACAAAGAGAAGCGATACAGACAAACTCTTCGCTCACTCTCGGTGCAGTCGCTGCTGTTCCGCCTAAAACGAGCAAGGCTATCTCGCTAACTGCCTAAGCTTCTTGTTCCTTCAGAATCCATACAAAAATCTCTAACATCCACTCCATTCCTCGTTTATCTCCTTCTTCAATCAATTGCCGCCTATTTTGAACTTGGTGTCATTTTCTTTGTTTGTTCCTTATTGTACCTTATCGTAAGAAATACCACAACGGATGAAGAAGGTAATAAGATTCCTTGTTTGGGCGCGTCCCAGTTTATGCTCTTGTGAGTGCTCCGGTATAGTTGGGGTTCTTTGTTGATTCATTGCTGGGATGTCAATCAACAGGACGAAAAGATCCAGAGCGCAAATCGGCGTACAGTGTGTTCAACAAGAATTTGGAGCGAATTGATGGAAGCTTAACAGCTGAAGCGTTTGAGAATGAAATATACAGGCGCTCCTATTGAGACTCATCTCAGGCGCTCCTAGTGAGACTCATTTGAGCATAAAAGCTTTGGTATCCAATCCTGCGAAGCCAAAAATTACGGATGATACTTATGTGGAAGCGAAAGTCCAGAAGTCCCCAACACTGCGATTTCCGACTGTGGTGGATGCGAAGACACAGCTGCGCTTTTGGATACCCTTCCCCGAAATTCGTCGACCCGTTGCAGATTTCAATGATTGCGGGCACACAACGTATCATGGATTGCCAGGAGTCAAGTGCGGCCCAATACCTCTTTCAACGAATTCCATTCCCCCATCCAGCCAGGGACAGACTTACGAGTCTGGACGTTGGCAACCTCCGCAGGGCCGAAATGTTATTGGCCAAAATGATATAACTGGGAAATACAACCTCAAGTGCTGAAGTTGTGTGCAGGCCTGAACGGATGGCGGCAGGACGTCCAATCGTATTGCCAGCGACTGCAGTTGACGAGTGATCCGGGAAAGCAAGGATTCGACACCATCCCAGTTGATCTCTAATGAGCCATCCTTTGCTGTGACGAATGATAAGCTTTCTCACACCGTGCATTCAATGCACTTCATCTCCCCAAACTGGAGGAAGTCCAAATCGTACAGCGCAGGCATGTCAGGTATACCGAACGAATCCAGTTCACCGTTGGACCCAACTCGGGCGGAGGATCCGTCAAAAGTAAGTCACACAACTTTTCATACTGTTCCTTGCTCTTTGGGTAAACCTTAACATATATAAAGGGCAATAGGGCGTAGAAAAATCCTTTGGCACCACAGGCAAGGGAACGCAGGTCCTGTTTGGACAAGTACCTTAAGTAAGTAAGTAGGTAACTGATGACCGCGACGAGAACCGGAGAGGCAGATGACAATACAGATTCCAGGTGGGAGATGCAGCTTCGTATTCGGGTCATATCGCTAGGCGTAAACGCAAGCAGCCAGGCCGTTTGAGTGGAAGTCTATTCTGACGTGGGCACAATTAGGTATGCAGCGCCGGCGAATCTTGATCTCACTTTTGCTGTGGGGAAGAGCAGGGAGCCCATGACTGCGCACTGATGACATAAGGCAGTGCCAGCCACTCAGGCCAAAGCATTGAGCGAAGGGCGCGTCTTCGACAAAGCCAATTTCGGTGAGTTTGGGTTTTGTCTGGCTCAATGACGACCTTGGTCCACGCCCCACTTCCTTTCTTTGCATCTTGTCTTTGGGGGCAATAAGTCGTTAGGCGCGGTGGCGGAAGCATGTATTCTAGGGTAAGTGGAGCAAGAGGGGCGGAAAATAGGATACTGGAGACTATTATCGTCCTTTGTTTGGGTCAATCAAGGAGAATGGTTTCGTTGTCTGCGTTTTAAAGCGGACGGTAGAAACCGAGATCAATGGTAACCCTTCTAACTTTTTTTCACATGCTCTATCGATTGTCCATGAACTACCAGATCGTTGTGATACGCTATCAGTCCCGCGAGGACTCCAGCGTTGGCAAGGTTGAAAACGGCGCTCGCTGCCCACAATTCACGGAAAGTATTGTGTCCGAGGTGCTCCAAACGATATGCTTGTGACAACCACAGCGCCTAAAAACAAACAGAGCTTGGAAAGAGAGCCGCGAACAGAGTCCAATTTCCGGTTTGCTCAGCTACTTTCCTTACCTGTGCCCCCACCCATCCGGCGAGAAGTGCAACGCCTAATTTCCTCTTTCGCCCCGCCAGTTGATTAGACGGCAAAATAATCGGCAATAGACAAAGATACCACATAAAGTACTGGGGATCCCAAATTGGTTGTGTCTTTAAGTCGGCGCCCTCCATAACTACACAAAAAGTATTTGCACCTACCTGAGATGTGCAGACTTTGTTTAGCATTACAAATGCAAACGTCTGCGCAAAACATGCCAAAAGGATATCCGTCGCTAATGCAACTCCGAGAACCGCTACCAGACCAAATTGGGGCAAGAAAGCCAATAGGGCTGCCAAGCTGTTGACGAGTGTAGAATTTCCCTCGGGTACAGCGTCGTAAGTCAAATACAAATGATAAAAGTAAAGGGAGAAGTTGTGGCGATGGTCTTTGCGCTTGATATGGTATATGTACGTTTCGTACAGAAATTCCTGACCGTAACTAATTTGAATCAGATGTTGGCATTTTGGGCCAGGATCCATCCTCGCCCTTACATGTAATACATCGTGCCCGTCAGAAAAAGGAACACGGTCGCACTTAGCAACCCAAATTCTATTCGCTTCCAACTGAAAAATGACAGCACGAGGGATCTCCAGGATCGTCGCGGTGAGAGCCCTGTGCCTTCATTCCAGGTTCCCCGCTTGTCTTGAGCAGCGCTCATTCCCCCATCCATGCTCAGCCAAAGCGGGAGGGCGTGCACAATGGGATAAATCTTAAAATGGACTGCCAGCCCAAACATCAAGGCCCCCAACCTCGACTGGTCCTTGATCATGCACCATAGCGTGCCAACAACCATCAAAGCTACAACGCTCTCTGCATTCCCACGCGCGGATATCGCCGCAACAAAAGGATTGAGCAACCACACGGCTGCCCATCGGCTCGCTCGTCTCTCGTCCATTCCTCTTATCCGCAACAGATCGTACAAAAGCAGCCCAACGATGAGATCGCAGGCACAGAATAGTATTTTTCCACTAGCTGGGTGTATATATATGTTCGGGAGCATAAGGAACGCGAGAAGGGGGGTGTAGCGGTAGGTTGCTCGCAAGTATGGAGACAGGTTTTGTGAGACGAACCGCGCAGCATCGGTGAAGACAAGGTAGTCAATGTCCGTGAATTTGACTACTGGATGGGTATCCTGCCATACTCCATAACCAAGGAAGGCAACGTGAAAGACTAGCGAGCTCAGAACGAGCTTTACAATGGGCGACGGCATTGAAGCTGGGAGAAATGGAGCTGGAGGTTGATGATGCCGAAGGGAGGCATGGGCAAGAAGTTTGCGCGTAAGCCTGCCACGCCACATAACCCCGCTCGTCCAGCAATTTCTCCAGAATTCCACTTCATTGCGGGTTTCTGTATACATTGCAACCTGATACCCCAAAATAGTCACGAGCTTATCCTATTGCCAAAATCATTGGGTTGGTATGTGACAAGGAAACAGGGAACCCAACGTCTTCCGTCGCGCCGAGCGCGCCATATTGACAAACCGGCGTCGTTCCCATCTTCCCACGCGCAGCAACATACCAAGTGTTTGGCTGTCCCAGATTTTAAGAAACCATGGACACATTTTCAAGCACGTAAGCGAAAGGGAATTATGACTGCAAATTTTGGCTGGGATTGAGCTGTGCGAACCTAATTACTTGACAAAATCAGCCCGTCAAGACAGTCTTCAGGTTCACACAGAATACGGGATTATGCGCCTAGCAGCATTGTCAGTAGCGTCAGTTCCTTTTGGGATAGCTGTGAACATGTATGTGAGCCAGTTAAGCTCTCTTCGTGCTTGAGGCGAATCGGGACAAGCACAGTCGAAGCATCCGACCTTGAATGAGTAAACATTCTTGGATACCCACATGTTGAACTCATGCAGGACTTCGATGCGCAAGCTACGATTCAAGTCCAAGCCATGTTAGAGCGGCTAGAAACGTTTCTGTATCACGGTACGATGTACGGGTTAGCATACCTGATGATATATTAATCATTTGGTGGACTGTACTTGCTCACATGTTTTGGTATAGAATCCGATTCGCTACCAGGGCATTCTCAATTATTTGACGAGTGTACAGAGTGGTCGTCCTTATTTCCGCACTTACGGTATGGTAGTGCCGTTGAGAGAGGAAGGTGACGATTGCCCGCGTCAGCACACCTGATTGTTCGACGATTAGGGTACGCGGTCGGCAAATTCTTCCCACCAATGATGCGGGCTACGAGCTCATTCCTTACTCCCAAGTTCGTTGCCGGTCACCCTACTTCTGCGTGCCAGAGTACCCGCTTGCCTCCCGCAGCACGTCCTCTAATGACTCGCATCCTCTGATATTGGGCATAGGCCTGAGTAATGACATTGTTGTGACCAGAAATCCGCCAGATGCCCAACTGGACGGAATGAGAAAAGGCGCACCCGAGAACACCCAAACATTCTACGGTGCTCAAAGCATTTTTGACTGGTCTGACGGTCGAACACAGGATGCTATAAAAGTCCTTAAAGACATGAAGGAGAAAGACGGAAAACTAAAATGGTAGTCGTAAAACAACCGGGCACCTTCGCGAGTTCCCACCTGAATTTCCTGAACATTCATCTTAGGTATTTGTTTCGCTACCGCACGCGACCACCCGCGTCTGCCGGGGATTCTCCTGGCATGGATGAAGACGAGCGCAGTTCTACGCCAACTCCAGATGATCCACACGGCCGACGTGCTCGAACTCCAACCCCTCGCTCTGAAAACCGACAAACAAATCGTTGCTGCGTGGTCGAAGTAGTCGCCTCTGGGACCGGGAATATGGATGCTATGAAGAAGCAGATCGGTGCGGCGGGGACAAAGGAAGCCAACGACCACGGGCTTTTTGTTGTGATGTCGATTGAGACCAAACAACTGACATCTTTGGCCGGTGGGAGAAATATTCTTGGAGAACCGAGAATGAGAAGAGCGGGGGCGACGACCCATGGGCTTATTTTCATCGATTGGGACGAGGGTCCGGATAGTAATATTGAAGTTATTGACATCGAGACGAAAGCTGTTCTGGATACTTTGGAGCCGACGGAAGTCGCCGATGCAGCTGTATCGCAACGCAAAGGTGTGGGGTGCCGGCTAAATGTCTACGATGTCATGATGGCCCTTGGCGTGAGTGTGGCGACATGTCCATGATAACAGGTCGTTTGTGATGTACTCAGGATTATTTCCCTTTCCCAGGACGTCGATTGCGCCGTTTTTGAATACCAAGCCCCCTCCATGGGGTCGTTTGTAAAAACGCCCGTCGAAAACGTCATATTGAGTTTGGCACTAGTTGACGACTGCGCGAAGCCTTGGAGCGATAGCAACTTTGACGAGGTGTTTGAAGCAGACGGAGAAATAGAGGAGTGGTTCGCCCATGATAATATGGGGTGCGTTTGCTCAAAAGCGGGATCTGGTGGGGCACTTTTGGCCATATTCTCATTTGTTGCGACAACCGCTTGTTGTAGAGATGACAATATAGACGACAAGGATCACATACATTATTCTCATAAGCGTAAGGGGATTCCGCCCGTCACTCCGAATGCCAGCATCCGCCAAGATATTTTGGGCCACGTGTTCGACGATGTGTGGTCAGAGGTTCGTTAAACAACCCTTCATTGAGAAATCGCACAATGCATGAACTATCCATGATACAGATAATTCCGACATTCCAACCGTTAATGGACAGTCTAGCCAATGGTGAGTCGCCCGCAGGTTTTGTCCTGGTTTGCCTATCGCAACAACCAACGTGCTTTCAAAAATGAAGAGTTTAAGCGGCCGGGACAGGCAGCGGATGGGAATAATGACTTGCCAACGGCTGCGCACGAGCACGATTTTGCAGACGACAACGTGGACGCCTTCCTGGACAACGAGGACCTTTTAAGTGCAATGACCATCCGACCAGTACCTCTGCAAAAGCGCGAATCCTCGGCTCGCATTAGATCAACGTGAGATTATCCGTGGAAGTTGTTTGTGTTCATTTGGCCCCAATTTCTCAACTGACGGTAAATATTTTCCATAGGCACGACCCATCCCTCGCTTATGTGGTGGAGCCTTACCCCACGTCTCGCCCTACTTCGGCACGCCCAACATCAGCACGCCCAACTTCCGGTCGCGCACCTTCTACTCGCCCAACCTCAGCGAGAAACCTGGATATGTTCCAACATCACCAAGGACATGGTGCAACGCTGAGGTTGGGAAGCGCGGCACCGAACAAGGCTGTCGGTCAAAATTGGAAGAGGTTCGTGTTCTTTAATGCCGATGCCATGTTGAGTGGCTGCAACCTTGAGATCATTAAACCTGTTGATCCTGCAGAAATAATCCGGGCATGAGGTTACTGCCTTTACCGTCCATGCCAAATCAGGGTGGTTTGAATTCGGGGAGCATGAATGACATGATCTATGGCACAAGGTGTGAGAATATTGTTTCGGAACTCGGCAACGTCGAAAAGTCGGCGGATTGACTATTTTCCGTTTCGTGAAAGCATTGGGATAGGACAGGCTAAGAACCCGCAATCACATGTGGGATGGTACGCAACTGTGTTGAGGCACTCGTTTGAGCACGTGGAAACGACCGGCTGACTCCCCGGTTTTTAATTCAGGGAAGCGTCGCGGCCCTCAACATCCTATGCATCAACGAACGCTTTGACCAAACGCCTTCCTCCAATACGTAACCTATTATCAAACACTCAAGATGGCGTGACGGAAATTTCATTGAAGGTGGTTATCCAATTCCGGTATGGGGTGAAAGGGCATGCATGCTGACGGAGTTCCGACACCACAGTCAAATCGGCATGTTCTGTTTGATACCCCCGATGCCAACGAAGGCCAAAAAACCCGAGCGACTTCACCGAGACCATTTTCCGCAAGGCGTGTGCTGCACACCTCATCTGATTAGTTCTGATACACAGAAATGCTCACAGTTTATGCATCGCAGACGGCAGCAATCGGGTGGCCTTCGCGGACGAAATAATAATAATCCAATTTCCCGACCACATACCACAATGGACGAGTCGCGGGTGGGCGGCATGCACGTACTCCTACTCATGCAAACAGCACATACTAACGTATCGTTCCAGATAATGTCTAACAACTCGCTGGGTCCAAAATCGGTGGCAAAACCTGTACCGCGGAATATTTACGCACATTCAGGGTATGAGGAAAGGGCGATCAGTCCGGTCATGGGAACAAGGGTGGCACATCCAGGTGAGCATTCTTTGTACAGCTCGTCATACTCGTCACAACACCTTGTGCGCTAACAAAGAAAAATCGCAGGGAACAAATCTGCAATGGCTCCTCGAAGAAAACAATCAAATACATTCTTATGAACAAATTCAAGGTGCAATTGCACCACCGTGCGCGTAGTTCGTACATGACGTAGTTGTTACAGGCTCCATTGCAGGTTCTCTTGTGCTAAGCCCTTTTCGTCCCGCAGCTGGGACAAAACTTCTCTTGGCCCTTGAACCCAATCCCGCATTCTGCACAGAATTTCGCAAGCGTTCCGGTACCCGGCACTGCGCCAGCCACAGGAGCAGTGTCAACTGCCACTGGAACCAAGTGTTTTTCCACGACAACAGGAACTGGGGCTGCCGTTGTCCGCGGTACTTTAGCAGGGACCAGATCTGGATTCACGGGAGCCGATGGTTTAATTTTAGCGAGTTGAACTTTCCCGTTACCGAGTGTCTCCCTCATCTCCAGCGATCTGATTGGAGATGGAGTCGTAGCCCGGTCAGAATCTGAACCGCTCTCTGCCACTTTCCGGGGAGAATGTTTGGCAAAAAATCCGCCAGGTTTGCAAGATCTGAGATGTACTTCCAGCCGATCTCTCAAAAACTGTGGTAGGCGTGTTTTGTATGCGCATGTGTTAAATGATGATGACAGTGGCAGATTCTTCGCATTGCTTGCTTTATTACCTTGCGTCCACAGTTTGGACAAGGCTCCCGACCTTCCTCCATGAAGGCTTGACGTGCAGCATCGTTCAAATCTGCCGCAGTTGCCGTCCCTTCCTTCAGTCCAACAACTATCCCATCATTCCCGTACACGAGCTGGGGCTTTTTGGGCCTGGGTCTGCGCTGCTCTCGTGGTAAAGCCTTGTTCGCTTTCTCCCATTTTTCCATGCAAGCTTTTTCGTGTATCTCTAAGGACTATGGTTCGTAATTAGAGCACACGCATGAGGAGCCTCTGGATACCCCTGCATCCCCCATACAACCTTGGAGCCAAATTCGCGACCACAAATGTAGCAAACTCGAGTAAACGGATTAGGTCCTGGCGCTTTTGGCAGAACTCGCCCCTCCATTATTGTTTATTGCGGAAGAAAATATCTTTTTGAAGTGTAAGTTTGATGGGTGACGTTCAATGGAAATGAAGATGCCCAAATTATCTAAACGCCACGCGCTGTTGCTGACTCATCACCACCCCAACCTCCTCTCCTCGTCCCGCGCGATCTCCGCATCTTGCAAACCTTTTTGTTGAGATAATTCGTTGTACATAATATCTATACACATCCAGTACCTTCAGTAACTTGTTAAGTATGCCGGTCGCGGCTAGTTCCGTTCCCGATGGGGATCGGAAACCATACTCCCCCGCACCCATGCCTGCCAACCCAGCAATGGATGATCGCATCGCATGGATCCGCTCAAAAGTGGAATCAGGTCTTATGCTCGAATTCGAAGTGGCAACAAAACCCGTCCCTATCCCGTCAAAGACAAAAGGAGGCGATGCCACGGCGGATAAACCCAAAGATCTCTTCTATGCGTGCCTGGAAAGCGACGGAAGGCAGGGATTGCAGGATCTCGTGGATTTCCTTGAGGACAACACAACTGCGTCAGCTCTGTTATTCTGGGCAGAACCGGTCACAAATCGAATTGAGGTGCAGCGGGAGCCCAGCGCCGAGTCTCTTCATGAAGATAGCGGTCAAAATCCACCGGCCAGCGAGGCGGCACCAGGAGAAGCTGTCGCCTCTCAGCCACCAGCGGCGGAAAATGCAGACGCCAGACCACCGTCTGAGCGAGGAGAGGTTCCACCCAAAACAGCGAATAACGGGGAAGCAACCGGTGCCGGTGGGTAGCATCGTGACGCGTTATTGGATACCGTACTGGAATATTGACCTCTTTCAAAATACGCAGTGGGGCAAGGTACTGAAGGAGCTGCACAAGCAACAGTGGACAATGTACCTCCAGACGGCCAAATGGTGAGCTCACAGACTATTTAGGAAGGTGGTCAATGTCCGAGGACTCATAGATTGCACATGATTGTCTCAGAATCCCGAAGGGACTGTACCTGCAACTGGCACTTCAGCAGAAACGACTATTTCAACAAAACCGCGTCGAGAACCCGAATATATATTCCAAGACACTTATCGACTTCACCTGTGCCTGAACAAACTTCCGGATAAAGTGACCGAAGTCAACTCGGTTTACTTTTTCAGAAATATGCGCGGTCCAATCCCCATTCCAAAAAGTGTCACTGGTAGGGTATCCACAATGGTTTTAATTGACTCAGATAGAAGTGTGCCTCACATATGGTATTTTCAGACGCTCAAATCACGCTTCCGAAATGGCTGGAGCTTGGATATTTCTCAGGGCATGCCCTCCTCATGCTCGAGCAAGTGTTATCAGAAGTGTATCTTCCACTTCTTAGCACTATTGATTTTGCAGAGCCGGAAGCAGTCCGGACCAAAGAGGTTGCAGCACCTGCCGAAGCTCCACCTATTGCCGAACCATCAACAATGGCAAAAAACGAAGGTCTCAAGTCTGAGTTTGTGGTTTCATTGCAAAAGTTTGCAAGCCAGATATCGCATACCGCCCAGCAAATTGCGGGAGAGACAAGGCTGAAGATTCCGGAGGATTTGAATCTCTTACAAATCTCTGACCCCACTGAAGCTGCGAAAGACGGAAATCTTGTGAGATCGCTGGAAAGGTTGGCAGAGGAGTGGATTGAGACCGTCACACAAGTGCTGGCAAAAGAGTTGAAAAAGACTCCTGTGGGCAACGTATGTGACGGAACAAAGTGCCTGAATGTGTTCCATCCTTCGAAGCTGATTATTGAAATGCTTCAGGGTCCTCTGGCCGAAATCGAGTTCTGGCGAGACCGCAATGCGTCGCTCTCAACACTCCACGAGCAACTAAACTTGCCGATTGTGCATATGATCGTTCAAATATTGAATCGCGCCGGTTCAGCAGCATCGTCGTCGCTCGAGTTTCAGCTCAGCGAACTCAACAAATTCTACACTGAGGCGAAAGACAATGTCAAATTCCTCAGCACTCTTGAAAGGCATTTCAAAAACATCGTTACAGGGAGTTTAAGCAGTGTGCAGGTATGCGTTCAATTTAGCGTTCGCGATACAAACCATCCTCGTCTAATTTTCCTCTCGTCACCAGGACTCCCTTCCATCTCTCATGAATGCTATTCGTATGGTTTGGATTATTTCCCGCCACTACAACCGAGACGAGCGAATGGTCCCACTCATGAGTCGCATCGCTCTGGAATTGGCCAACAAAGTCGCCAACATTGTCAACGTGAAAAATATTCTTCGAGAACCTCCTGGAGAGGCTAAGAAGAAGATTATGGATGCAAAGGACTTGCTGGAGAGCTGGAGTCGGGTATGAAATGACGATATCCTGTTGAATTTTGTCTTCCAATCATTCACTCATGAAACTTTCTGCGGTCTGAAGACGTACTTCCAAGTCCGCGAAAGAATTGAACAGTCTGGTCGCGATCAACGCTGGGAGTTTGATCGCAAAAAGCTCTTTGAGCAAACAAACTATATGGCTCTGCGCTGCGCGGATCTGTATGAGATTGCAGAGGTCATGGAGCAATTTTACTCCATTTTTGGGCCCGAGTTGAAGGCTGTCACTGGCGACTCTCAACAGATTGATGAGGTTATCAAGCGAGTTGAAGCTCTCGTGATACCGTTTGAGCAAGTTCCTTTCGATGTCTGGTCAAAGAAGTGAGCACGACTTGCCTTTTGCTCCAGTTCACTAAGCGACATTGACCCGAATGTCGGATAGATTTCAGACAGCTTGGGAATCGCTCATGACTCGGTTCCGTGAGCAGATTGTGCAAATCGAGGACATGGCCAAACAATTCATTGATGCTTCCTTCAAGAAGCTACGGTCCGCCGAGGGTGCTTTTGATCTCCTGCAGAACATCAAAAATATCAAGAGTAGGGAGAGCATCAACACGCAGCTGATGGGAAAATGGTACGAAATTTTGGATCAGTATGCGCGCGAAGTTGACATTATCGACGAAATTTTCAGAAACAACAAGTACGTGGCAAGGAATTCTGGATACGCGTGGTACGGTGCTAATGTTTAGCTTATGACTCTCAGGAACAACCCGCCGTGCTCCAAAAACCAGCCACGGGTTGCTGGTGCCATTGCTTGGTCGCGGTCACTATTTTACAGAATCAAGAAGACCATAGTGCGGTTCCAGTCCTTGCAAGGTAGGGCACAAAAATTGATTTTATTCATGTTTTAATCTCTGATGGGCTGTGTGCGTTTGCAGAAATGTTGGCAAGTGAGCAAGGTAGAGGCGTGACCAAAAAGTATCTTACTGTCGCCAAAACCATGCGCGATTACGAGGAGCAGGTATGCACCATCATTTCTCAATTGCCGGCCCCGTCTCCTTGCTGAGATTGACTTTTGGAACAGCTTTATGTTCAATGGTGCCAATCTGTGGAAGCCAACTCCCTTCAGTATTTAAAAACGCATATTCTGGCCCGCGAAACCTACACTCCGCATACGCCTTTTGGCCGGGCTCCGGGAACCGCTGATGCATTGGCACAGGAGCGAGTCTTCGTTAATTTTAGGCCAGAGCTCAAAGACATCATCAAAGAAACCAAATATTTGGACCGGATGGGTTTCTTGGTGCCAGAGGCAGCATTAAATGTGGCCCTGCAGGTGAGAATTTTAAGGGAAGTTGCGAGATGGGCAACGCCAAGGATGTGCTCAATCATGTCGCGGCATTACAGGAGGAAAAATATTACACATTTGTCGAGAACCTCAACTCTATGCTGGACGATTACAACTCCCTCCTGGATATGATTGACCAGGCAGAACGCAAGCTGCTCCAGGCCCACATCGCAGAGTTGAAGCGGGTGATGAAACCTGGATTCACTCGGTTAAACTGGAATTCGTTGGGCATCCATGAGTTCATTCAGCGGTGCAACCAGGTGCGGTTCATGCCTAATTTTGGTATCGGATGTGCCGGATCTAACGCAAAGCGGATACAGGAAATAAATAAATTTTCGTCCACCGTAAATCAAATCAAGAAGAATTCTGCCAATATTGCTTTCGCGGTTAATCAGATTGCAAGGGCATCCTTGATCAAAGAGCCGCCGGTGGAGGAGATCCTAGACGCCCATGTATGTGCTATTGTAATCAGGGAGACTAAAAGGGGAATATTTACCAGTTCTTTCGTGTGAACAGGAATTTTTTGACTTCGTGAACAAACACCGCAATAGTGTTTTGGACGTCATGGTGCAAAAGCACCGCAGTATCGGGCCTTTGCTCATTAAGATGGAATCTCTGGTTGCCGGAACGAACACCGGGAAGAGCCCTACGTTGAAGGAGTATTACGCGTACTGGGAGCGTCGCATTTTTGCTGCATTGAATTATGTTAGTTGGCAGTGCAGTTTTCGCAGAAAGATGGGATATGATTACTCATTGAAATCATTTGTATTGCAGATGGTGATGACCAACATGCAACACTTGGAGACGTTACTCTCGAGCAATCCGATCCAGAAAAAATCCAAGAGAGCAGCCCTTCCACCGAAGTTTCCCCGCCGCACCGCTCCTTTGTTCCGGGTGTCTGCGTCCCTTTCCGCCCCCGAAATAGTCATTGCACCCTTGTCCGCCGACATTTACAAGATGATGGTCAAGCTTGCTCGGTCAATTGTTGATTCAACCAAGCAGTTCCATCGCTGGATGAACGGAACCTGCATCATCACTCCTCCACAAAAAGTCGCCGAGGACGAGGAGCCCGTGGTGTTCAGCTTTCATAGCGACGTAGTGGCAAATCAGAACATAGTAGCCATGATAGGCGCCATGAACCAAACAATTACTCGCACTTTCAGCGATCTGAACAAGTGGCTGGATACTTGGAGAAAATATCGGCCCCTTTGGAAGGTCGATAAGGTAAGTTAGTGACGCAGGAGAGTATCTGCCGAATTGGGACTGGGAGTTTAATGCTTTTTTACACCAGGTCATCACGTTGGAAAAATTTGCGCAAAAGAAGCCATCAGTTGTTAGTTATGACGAGAAGCTCACATTCTACTCAAAACTGGCCAAGGACGTGAACAGCCATCCTTCGGTCAAAGACATTGACTTCATCAGAGTGAGCTCGGTGCCGTTGCAAGCCGCCATTCACAGTGAAGCCACGAGTTGGATTGTTTCGATAGGTAACTGCTATTGCGACAAGATCTCGAAACACCCACAGGGCTGATCGTTTTATTACTGTATATCAGGGAAACACTTGAACAATATGGCAAAAGACGGTCTCCATCAGATCCAAGAGAAAATGCAAAAATATGAGGAAGATTTGCAACGAGTACCAGCAACCCTTGAGGATCTGACATTCGTTTTAAATGTCATAGCCGATATCCGCGCGGCTTCTGAAGACATCGAAATGCGCTACCGTGACGTGATGGAAGCGTACAGAACGATTCAAATGTACAATATTGAAGTAGATCCTGCCGAGCTGGAGGCATCGAACGCTCTTCCACAATCTTGGGGAGCCATGCTCGTCAAGGCGCGGGAAGTCGACGACAGCCTCATCCCTGTTAAGGCCAAATTTACGGAGGCGACGCAAAACCAGGTGAAAGACTTCAAGGGAGATCTCAAGAAATTTAAGGAGGATTTCATGATGAACGGCCCCGGCGCAATGGTTATGGATATGGACCGCGGCTTGGAACTGCTCAAGGAAAGCAAAGATACAGCCGCGGCCTTCTTGGCAAAGAGGGAAAATCTGGTTACAGCGGAGAAGCTCTTCAACTTGACCATCACGTCGTATCCTGAACTGTTTGAACTTGAGAACGAGATAAAGGAGCTCGAGAAGATCTATGAGTTGTACACTGAGGTCAAAGATGCAATCAATTCATGGTCGACGACACTGTGGTCGAACCTTGACATCAATGTGCTGAACAAAGGAATTGAAACCTTCTCGACCCGCTTGAAACGATTGCCGAAAGAGCTCAAGCAGCTTCCGCCATACAATGTTGTGGCTGAAAAAATTGTTACCTTCAAAGACTCCATCCCCTTGTTCTCCGATCTCAAGAACGAGGCTTTGCGCGAGCGTCACTGGAAGCGCCTCATGGAAATAACGGGCAAGACTTTCGACATGAACCCAGAAACGTTTACACTCGAAAAGCTGTTTGCTATGAATTTGCATGAACATAGTGAGGCCATTGGCGAGATTGTCGGAGGAGCGATGAAAGAATTGAGCATTGAAAATGGAATCAAAGAAGTGGAGACCACATGGAAGAATTTGAAGTTTACGGTCGTAAAATACTCGAAGGGAACCGAGGACCGTGGGTTCATTCTGGGGGCAGTCGATGAGATTATCGTCACTCTCGATGACAATGCGATGAGCCTTCAAAGCATGGGCGCGTCCCGCTTTGTTGCCGCTTTTTTACCAACTGTGCAACAATGGGAAAAAGTGCTCTCCCATATTGGAGAGGTCATCGAAGTGTGGATGGTGGTGCAGCGGAAGTGGATGTACCTGGAGAGCATTTTTGTTGGGTCTGGCGACATCCGTATGCAACTCCCAGAGGAGGCCGCTCGTTTCGACCGGATAGACAAGACTTTTAAGAAACTAATGGCTGATACCGCGAAGCATAACTCCGTTCTGGAGGCATGTAGTGCGGAGGGCCGATTGCAACTTCTTCAAGGTCTGAGTAATGACCTAGAGGCTTGTCAGAAAAGCTTGTCGGACTACTTGGAGAGCAAGCGAAACGCTTTCCCCAGATTCTTCTTCATTTCTGATGAGGAGTTGCTTTCCATTCTGGGCAGCCATGATCCGAAGAATGTCCAGGAGCACATCATTAAAATGTTTGACAATGTTCTTAAGCTCAATTTTGGAACGGGCAAGAATGAGAAGGCAATCGTTGGCATGTCCTCGTCGGAAGGAGAGGTATTGGATTTTCGGCGCGTGGTCCCGGCTGAGGGGAAGGTGGAGGAGTGGATGGGGGCGGTCGAGGCAGAAATGAAGCGATCCAACCGTACCATTCACAAAGAAGCCGTCTTTCATTATGCCGATATGGAGCGCCTTGCTTGGATGCATGAATATCAAGGAATGGTCACGCTTGCCGGCTCACAGGTTTGGTGGACCTGGGAAGTGGAGGACGTTTTTCGAAAGATCAAAGCGGGAAATAAGCTTGCAATGAAAAAGTACAGCAAGGCCCTTGGCGATCAACTTGAGCAACTCGTGATTGAAGTGCGATCTGATCTAACTCCAAATGATCGCAAAAAGCTCAATTCACAAATCATCATTGATGTGCATGCGCGTGATATCGTTGACCGCTTCGTGAGAGACTCAATCATGGATGAGAATGAGTTTGAGTGGGAGTCGCAACTCCGCTTCTACTGGGATCGGGGTCCTGATGAGTTGTTGGTCAGGCAGTGTAACGGCGTCTTCGATTACGGATATGAGTATATGGGACTCAACGGGCGGTTGGTCATCACGCCCCTCACTGACAGATGCTATTTGACCCTGACGCAAGCATTGTCGATGAAATTAGGAGGTGCACCCGCTGGCCCTGCTGGTACAGGAAAGACGGAAACCGTGAAAGATTTGGCAAAGGCGTTAGGTCTGCTTTGTATGGTGACGAACTGTGGAGAGGGAATGGACTATCGAGCTATGGGGCAGATTTTCGCCGGCCTCGTGCAGACCGGCGCTTGGGGTTGTTTTGACGAGTTCAACCGCATCGAACTGGCCGTCTTATCAGTCATTTCAGCTCAGATTAAGACAATTCAAAATGCGTTAGTTATGGGTCTGAAGAGATTCCAATTCGAAGGAAATGAAATTGCTTTGGACAAAAAGACCGGCATCTTTATTACCATGAACCCGGGATACGCGGGCCGCACAGAGTTGCCTGACAATCTGAAAGCGCTGTTCCGCCCTGTGGTGATGGTCGTCCCTGACTTGGAGCTGATTTGCGAAATCATGTTGTTCTCGGAGGGGTTCACACTTGCAAAAAGCCTTGCTAAGAAGATGGTGGTTCTGTACAAGCTGGCCAAGGGCCAACTTTCAAAGCAGCACCACTATGATTTTGGGCTCCGCGCTCTCAAATCTGTTCTTGTGATGGCTGGGTCGTTGAAACGTGGATCTCCAGACCTGAACGAAGACGTGGTCCTCATGCGGGCCCTACGTGACATGAATTTGCCCAAATTTGTGTTTGAGGATGTCCCACTCTTCCTGGGACTGATCACGGACTTATTTCCTGGACTGGATTGCCCGAGAGTGCGGTACGCTAATTTCAACGATGCTGTTGAAGACGTGCTGCGGGAAAATCAGTACATCCTGGTTCCTGAGCAAGTGGATAAAGTGGTACAGCTTTATGAAACAATGCTCACGCGTCACACATCAATGGTTGTGGGGCCAGCTGGAGGAGGAAAATCTGTCGTTATTGACACTCTTGCCAGGGCGCAAACAAAGTTAGGTATCCCGACCAAGCTCTACACCCTCAATGCAAAAGCCGTTACAGTCGCCGAACTTTATGGCGTGTTGGATCCCGTTACTCGCGATTGGACTGATGGTCTTCTGTCAAACATCTTCCGCGAGGTCAACAAGCCAACGGACAAAAAGGAGCGCAAATACATTGTTTTTGACGGCGATGTCGATGCAGTCTGGGTGGAAAATATGAACTCAGTTATGGATGATAATCGTCTTCTCACTCTGCCGAATGGCGAGCGTATCCGATTGCAAAAGCATGCAGCTCTCCTCTTTGAAGTCGGTGATCTACAGTACGCAAGTCCAGCGACAGTGTCCCGGTGCGGAATGGTTTACATGGATCCCAAAAACCTGGGATACAAGCCGTTTTACCACAAGTGGATCAATGGCCGGCAGAATAAAGCAGAAGGAGAGATCCTGATGCGTCTGTTTGGTAAATACGTTCCAGCCTGCATCGAGTACGTTATGGAAGGAACATTCGAAGGATTCATGGGAGAGCCCCTGAAGCGCGTTATTCCCGTCACTGCTCTCAGCACCATTGCCCAACTGTGCGGACTTTTGGAGGCTCAACTGACTGACAGCAAGCAGCAGAACCAGGAGTCGATTGTTGAGGGAATCTTCATCCAGTCGCTGGTGTGGTCAATTGGCGCAAGTTTGGTGGAAGACGACCGGACCAAATTCTCGGACGCAATCAAGAAACTTGCTGAATTGCCTCTGGTACATACAGCGGCCACAATCGTCTTAGGGCAGCTGCCTGGCAATGAAAAGTCGCTTTACGACTACCACTTTGATCCATCAGAGCTTCAATGGGTTCCATGGGGCAACTACGTTCCTGCATACGAGCACAACAGATCCCTTTCGTTTTATGAAATTCTCGTCCCAACTATGGATACCGTACGACACACATGGCTCTTGGAAAAGCTCATGGGCATCAAACGGCCTGTTCTGTTCGTAGGCGAAGTCGGAACATCGAAAACAGTCACGGTGCAGAATTATATCAAGCAGCTCCCCGCAGATAAGAACGTCGTCCTCAACATCAACTTTTCCTCGCGAACTACGTCACTGGATGTGCAGCGAAACTTGGAGGCTAATGTTGAGAAACGAACCAAGGATACGTACGGCCCGGGCGGCGGAAAGAGGTTGCTCGTCTTTATTGATGACCTAAATATGCCATCAAAGGATACCTATGGAACCCAGCAGCCCATCGCGCTCCTCAAACTTCTCATTGAAAGGGGTGGACTGTATGACAGAGGCAAGGAGCTCAACTGGAAGAATCTGAAGGATGTCCAGTTTGTTGGGTCAATGGGGACACCGGGAGGCGGCAGGAGCGAGATTGACACAAGATTCGCCTCCCTGTTTGCGGTGTTCAATATCACATTCCCTAAGGAGGAAAGCTTGCTGCGCATCTATTCCAGTATCCTTCAGGGGCATGCATCTGTCTTCTCAGACGAGGTAAAAGACGCTGCTGCAAAGCTCACCCCAATCACCCTCAAGTTGTATACTGAAGCGGTGAAAAACCTGATGCCAACGCCGAGCAAGTTCCATTACATTTTCAACCTTCGAGACATCTCGCGGGTGTATGAAGGACTGTTGTTGGCAACCCCCGACCATTTCAAAGAATCCAGGCAGTTTGTAAGGCTTTGGCGCAACGAAGTCCTGCGCGTATTCCATGATCGTCTTATCAACGACACAGACAGAGAATACATGCAAAAGCTCATCAGTCGCCTGGTTCTTGATAATTTCGAAGCCAGTGAAGAATATATAACCCGCAACCCAACGTTGTTTGGTGACTTCAGACACGCATTGCATGAGGAGACAGCAAGGCTTTACGAAGACCTTCTCGATTTTTCTGCTGTCAGACCCATTTTCCAAGAAATTTTGGAAGAGTACAACGACCGATACAACAAGATGAACCTGGTGCTCTTCGAAGACGCGTTGGATCACCTCACCCGCATCCATCGTGTCATTCGCATGAAGCGAGGTCATGCACTCTTGGTTGGTGTTGGCGGGTCAGGAAAGCAGTCCCTCACACGGTTAGCGGCGTTTGCTGCTGGGTATACTGTGTTTGAGATCACTCTTACCCGAGGGTACGGCGAAACGGAGTTCCGCGAGTCTCTCAAAGCATTGTATTCGCAGTTGGGTGCCGGGAAGAAGACGGTTTTCATGTTCACGGATGGGCATGTGGTCCAAGAGGGCTTCCTTGAGCTTATTAACAATATGTTGACGACGGGGATGGTGCCAGCCTTATACGAAGACGAAGAGAAAGACGCTCTCCTTGGGGGAATTCGGGATGAGGTGGCGAAACTCGGGATGGTGCAAAATCGAGAGAATATGTGGCAGTACTTCGTTAATAAGTGCGCAGACAATCTTCACATTGTTTTGTGCATGTCGCCACAAGGTGACAAGCTGCGCGAGAGGTGCCGCTCCTTCCCGGGACTTGTGAACAATACAATGATTGACTGGTTCCCGCCATGGCCTGAGCAGGCGCTCTTTTCTGTAGCAGATGCGTTCCTTCAGGAACAGCTCATCCCAGGCGAACACCGCGACGGCATCGTGAAGCATATGGTGAACGTTCACCTTTCTGTTGGCAACGCGAGCATCGATTTTCTGCAAAAGTATCGGAGGGCCAACTATGTGACACCCAAGAATTACCTGGACTACATCAGCACCTACAACCGACTGCTCGCAGAAAATCGCGAGTTAAACGCCAAATCTTGTGCGCGTTTGGAATCCGGTTTGGGCAAGTTAGAGGAGTCATCGAAACAGCTTGACGTATTGAACGAGCAACTCGCAGAACAAAATATTGCAGTCAAAGAGAAAACGGAAGCGTGCAACAAGCTTCTCGAAGTCATCACTGCGAGCACCAAGCAAGCGGAGGAGAAGAAAGACCTAGCAGAAAAGAAGGGAACCGAGCTGGACGCCCAAAATGTTCAAATTGCAAAAGACAAAGAAGAAGCAGAAGCAGCCCTCGCTGAAGCTTTGCCAGCACTTGAAGAAGCCCGTCTGGCTCTGGCGAACCTCTCCTCATCCGAAATTACCGAAATCAGATCTTTCGCCAAACCACCCAAAGAAGTCCAAAAAGTCTGCGAATGCATCTGCGTCATCAAAGGCATCAAGGACGTCTCCTGGAAGAGCGCCAAAACGATGATGTCCCAAACAGACTTCAAATCATCGTTGACAACATTGGATGTGGACGCTATCTCCACGTCGCAAATCAAGGCCGTAAAAAACATTCTCCGGGAGATGGATGTATCGCTCGTTCGAATGACAGAAATCTCGGCTGCGGGATCAGGAATGTTGAAGTTTGTGTTGGCCATTGTTGGGTACTGTAACGTTGCGAAACAGATTGCGCCAAAACGCGCAGCCGTGGCGACGCTGGAAAAGAACTTGGCATTGTCTAAAGCTGAATTTGATAAGATTACGAAGGAGCTTAAAAGGTTAAATGATGAATTGACGACACTGCAGCAGCAGTTCCATCAAGCTAAGGCGGAGCAGTTGGAGCTCAAAAAGATGGCAGAGATCATGGAGCGGCGGTTACAGGCGGCTGATAAACTTATTTCTGGTTTGGGATCGGAAAGGATACGGTGGAGTAAAGATTTACAGGAGTTAAAGGAGCAGCGGATCCAGCTTCTGGGCGACTGTCTTCTCGTATCCGGTTTCTTGAGTTACACAGGCGCATTCAATTGGGAGCTGCGCAATGAGCTCATATACAAGAGATGGATGGTGGATTTGGCATCGCGGGACGTTCCTATCAGTAAAACCTTCAAGGTCGAGAGGCTTTTGGTGGAAGAAGTGGAAATGAGCAAATGGGCGCAAGAAGGACTACCGGCTGATGAGTTGTCAATCCAAAACGGTATTCTTACAACAAAAGCGTCCCGATTCCCGCTTTGCATCGACCCTCAACAACAAGCACTGGCTTGGATCAAGAGGCGAGAAGCCGGCGATAACCTCAAAGTTTCGTCATTCAATGACCCCGACTTTTTGAAGCATCTGGAAATGGCGATCACCTACGGGTTCCCATTCCTGTTTGAGGATGTGGACGAATACATTGATCCAGTCATTGACAACCTTCTCGAGAAGAACATCCGCGTAACAGGAGCACGTCGGTTTATTGTGCTGGGAGACAAGGAGGTGGACTACGATCCCAACTTCCGATTATACCTCACGTCGCGTCTTGCCAACCCCACCTACACCCCTAAAGTGTTTGGGTCCGCCATGATTATCAACTACAGTGTCACATTCAAAGGTCTGAGCGACCAACTCCTCAACGTGGTAGTCGGGCATGAACGTAAAGAGTTGGAGGAGCAACGTGAACGCCTCATCGTAGAAATGAGTCAAAACAAAGGCCTGCTCAAAGATTTGGAAGATACCTTACTTCGGGAACTCGCCTCGTCTACCGGTCTCATGCTGGACAACGTCGAACTGATTCGGACATTGGAAGAAACAAAATCGAAAGCCACAGAAATTGGCCAAAAACTCGTCCTAGCCAACCAAACCTCTGCAGAAGTCGAGGCATCCCGCGACGCTTACAGACCAGCGGCCAAATGCGGAGCTGTCTTGTTCTTTGTCCTTGCGGAACTGTCCACCATCAACCCCATGTACGAGTACTCCCTGGCAGCCTTCCTGGATGTATTCGTCGCATCATTGCATAAAAGTAAACCGGACGCGATCCTCTCAAAACGGCTAAACAAAATCATCGATACGCTGAAATACGCGGTTTACAACTACGCTTGCACAGGATTGTTTGAAAAGCACAAGCTCATGTTTTCATTCCAAATGTGTATAAAGCTTATGGAGGCGGAGGGCCAGATTGATCCTGTCGAGCTCAACTTTTTCTTGAAGGGCGATGTTTCTCTGGAACAGCCTGCCACGCCCAAACCATTCCCATGGGTCACGGCGCAGGGCTGGAAAGACCTTTTACGGTTATCAACCCTCAACCCAGCATTCGCGATGCTCCCTCAACACCTTCAAAACAACGAAGCCGAATGGCACGCCTGGGTCCGGGAAGACGCTCCAGAAAATGTGCCTCTCCCACTCGAATACTCGGAACGCCTCACCCCCTTCCAACAACTCTGCCTCCTCCGTTCCTTCCGCACTGACCGCGTGTACAACGCCGTAACAAACTACGTCATCAAAAACATGGGCGAAAAGTACGTGATGCCGCCCGTCATCAACTTCCAAAACATTTTCGAGCAGTCCACTCCTACCGGCCCTGTGGTGTTCATCCTGAGCCCCGGCGCGGACCCGCAGAGCGATTTGCAGAAATTGGCAGAGGCGCTCGGGTTCGGTGGGAACAGGCTCAAATTTTTGTCGTTGGGTCAGGGACAGGGACCCATCGCTTTGCAATTACTGGAAACAGCTGCCTCTAGGGGTCAATGGCTCATGCTCCAAAATTGCCATCTCCTTGTTGCGTGGTTGAGGACGCTGGAGAAGGTGTTGGAGAAGATTGATAAGCCTCATAGAGATTTCCGGCTATGGTTGACCACGGAGCCGACACCGTCCTTCCCCATTGGGATATTGCAAAGGTCACTTAAAGTCGTCACTGAGCCGCCGAACGGGTTGAAATTGAACATCCGCGCCAGCTACTTTAAATTGTCCGAGGAAACGCTGCAAGACTGCGCGCACGAGGCGTTCAGACCGCTGGTGTACGTCTTAGCCTTCTGCCACGCGGTGGTGCAGGAGCGGGGCAAGTACGGCAAAATCGGTTGGAACGTTCGCTACGATTTCAACGAATCGGACTTTAGAGTCGCCTTGACAATTTTGAGGACATATCTCAATAAGACGGCTGGGTCAAAGGATGCGAAAATTCCTTGGACGACTCTACGGTATCTCATTGGGGAAACGATTTACGGTGGGCGTGTGACGGACGACTATGATCGCAGGGTTCTGATGACATATCTGGAAGAGTACCTCGGCGACTTTTTGTTTGATACATTCCAACCCTTCTTCTTCTTCGCCAACGATCAAGTACAATACAAAGTTCCCATGCATGGGACGCGGGACGACTACCTCACCTACATCGAAGGTCTTCCCCTCACCAACGCCCCCGACGTGTTTGGTCTCCACCCAGACGCGGAAATCGGGTACCTCACAAACGCCGTCAAAGACATGTGGAGCCAACTCATATCCCTTCAACCGCGAACCGCGGAAGGTGCCGGCGGCATCAGTCGCGAAGAATTCATTGCAAACATCGCGGGCGACATTCAAGCCAAACTGCCGACACCCTTTGACGTCGCGAGGATTTACAAGAGTATCGGAACCCCATCGCCTACTCAGGTCGTCTTATTGCAGGAATTGGAGAGATGGAACATGCTGGTGGAGCGGATGGCGTCGTCACTCAAGGACCTGCGGCGAGCGTTGAAGGGTGAAATCGGGATGAGCGCAAAATTGGATGAGTTGGCGAACTCAATATTCAACGGGACTTTGCCGAATCTTTGGCGCGGGTTAGCGCCGCAGACTGAGAAGGGGTTGGGAAGTTGGATGTTGCACTTTGAACGGAGGTTCCAACAGTATTCTTCGTGGATTAAGAATGGGGAGCCGATTGTTATGTGGTTGTCGGGGTTGCATGTACCCGAAGCGTATATCACGGCGCTGGTGCAGACGACGTGTCGGAAGAATGGATGGCCGCTTGATCGATCGACGCTGTACACGCAGGTCACAGAATTCGTCGATCCCAAAGATATCACTGAGCGGCCGCAGTCTGGGTGTTTTGTGCAGGGGTTGTATCTGGAGGGTGCGGGATGGGACCTTGAGAGGGGATGTTTGGTGCGGTTGGAGACTGGAGGTCGTCTTTTGACGGAGCTTCCCATTTTGCGAATCATCCCGATTGAATCGCATCGTCTGAAACTCGTCAACACCTTCCGAACGCCGGTTTATACCACTCAACAAAGACGAAACGCTAGCGGGGTGGGATTGGTGTTTGACGCCGATCTGATGACAAACGACCATGTTAGCCATTGGGTGCTGCAAGGGGCCTGTCTGCTATTGAACACGGATTAAAGAAGATGGGTGGAAACCAATTTTGGGTGCGGATGTTGAGGACCTTGTACATATTTTATTGTAACATAATTCAAATACCGTTGGACCATACACATGCACGTTCAATTACAATGGATAGGCAAACTACAGGAAGAGAAGACAAAATAACCGTATCGTATTGTTCTTTGAAACATGAATCACCCAGCCTCCATCTACACCTTCATCTACACCCTCTTCTTCAATACAGGGACAGAGTCAGCGGATCCGCGCCTCCACTTGTTGAACCCAAGGGTCATTCGGACCAAGAGACAGAAAGGAACCAACAAATAGGGCAAGTATGCAGCGAGGAGAATCTGGCGCTTCTCTGCGGGGATCTCGGGATGACCAAGAACGATTTCACTGAGGATGGGAATCATAGTTGTGCAGACGTGTGCGGAGTAAACAATCGCTGGAATGCGAATCGCTGCGCGGTCTAGTGATAAATTAAGCAAAAAGAATTGGGTTGAGGCGTTGAATGAACGAATGACATGATTCAAATCAAAGCGGGTTTACCGTTCCAGAAACCAGCGGCAAGATAAAAGAAGGCAGGAAGCTGGAAGAAGAACTCTCCGGCTAAGATGGCGCGGAACCAGATATCGACAGGTTTGCCTTCCACGACCTTCGCCAACCACGGGTCGCCCGACATGTCCACCCACTGTTGGACGGCATCTTGGACGGGTTGGGGGAAGATGGCTTGGCCGAAAAGCGACTGACCGTCGACGAAGAGGGTCGCGGGGATGTGGGAGAGGAAAAAGAGAATGAAGACAATGTCCACCGGGCGGGAAAAGAGTGAGCGTGCCATTTTACTTGGAGCGAATGGAGATTGGATTGGAGGAGGGAAGTGAGAGGAAATTCAAGGGGGCAAACTGTGCGAGCTGCGCAAAGGATGGCGACTCCAAGCACCGCGCCAAATGGCCATTAATGGCTTGGAGTTGGGGCTTGTACGCGGGCTTCTCGGGCTTGAACCAATCGCATACCACTAGACCTTTGGCCTGGGTATCCGTTCAAAAGACCACAAGCACCGGAAACGCTTGCAAACCGCCCAGCGCTTCCCTTTCGAGTACGCTGGAATTATCTTGAAGTGAAGACAGCAATGATGGCAGAAGACTCTTCCGTACAAAGCATACGCCCAAACTTCAAACTAAAGTAACTATGCGAGCAACTTGTTCCGCAATACACTCCTTGCGGGCTGGTAGCCTAAACTGCACACCTCCTTTGCATTTCTCAAGGTTCAAACCGCAAATAGTGACCAAAGTCGTTCAGCAAATTCTCAAAGATAGACTGACCGGGGCCACCTACCACCCGGACAGCTGCTCACAGTGGACACGGGAGATTGCGGATGAGATCAAGAACAGGCTGAAAGGTTTGTGCTCCGCTCCTGCAAAAGGCTTTCCTCCCTTTCACGTAACCACCGCTTTACACCTTGGACCGAACTTTGAATGAATTAGAGCTGGAATTGAGCAGATACAAGTACATCGTCCATGTGGTTATCGGAGAAATGCGAGGGGAAGGTGTGAGGATGGGGTGCAGGTGTTTCTGGGATGCGGATACGGACAGTATTGCACAGGAAACCTTCATGAATGTGGGTATCCTCATTTTCCCTTACGTTGTGTTGAAAGGAGGCAGAAGTCTAAAAGTACTGGTGCGGCACCTTCCTTTTGAAACAGGATTCCCTCTTCTGTGTGGCAGTTGGTGAGTTACGAGCTTAGGTTGACTGCAGTAAACGATGGGAAACTGACTCGGGAAATTTCGACCAGCTTATGGCGTGTACTATTATTGAGATATGGATAACCCTTTATGTTTTATCGTTCGGACAATTTCATTTGTGCGCTTTGCTGCCCCGCGGGCAGTCATCATTACGCAACGCACGCACGTCAATATGAAATTAAACTTTTAATGCAGCTTTGTTATTCCGGTAATGTTGGTAACAACGTCGCAAAAGTCAGATACGATGTGTGTCCGCGCATTTCCTTGGTACCTCTCGAGATGATCATCGTCTGGTGGGAGTTCGGACCCGTCGTGGAAGCCTCCGACGTTGGACCGGTCGCCGTTCCCGTTCCGCCGTTCACTGAAACTGTGGTGCCATCCTCCAGCTTTCGTTTTTTCGACGCATTCACCTCGTCCGATATCGCGCTATCCCCTGTATACGGAGGTGCATCACCTGCTCCCGCCGGCGGTGCGCTGTATGCGGCAGTATCAGCTGCGCGGTTTTGTCGGGTTTGTCGCGCTGGAATCTGCAACGGAAGATCCCGGATGTAATGTTTGCGGATGTCATAGGGCTTTACAAGGACCTCGTACATTCGAATTTCTGGAGGAATCAAGCAGAATTCAGTTCCGTGTCCTGATGAGACACCCCCAAAGGGTACGCTCGTAGGCTTACCAACGAAACCTTGCTCTTTCAGTGTCACGCATGTCTTCTGTACTTGTTCCATACAAGGACTGAACGAACACAATCTTCCCACACGGTCCTTTCTCAACGCCCTCTTTGCAGATGCAATCGCTTCCCATGGGGCCGGTAGATCCAGAAACACTTAAAACATCGGGAGCATCGCGACATTCAGTAATTCTCTCATTGTCTCCAAAGGGGTTGAAAATCCACGTTTGTCTTCATACCAGCAGTGACCGCATCCTCCATGTCAAATCCGTCCTTACACACGTCCCTATGCCGAATGGTGATAACATCCGCCAGTCCGTGGTTCTGGAACTCCACTGACGCAAGGTTGTAACGGTGCTCGCTATACTCAAACGTGTACAAGTGACCCGTAGGTGCGATCGACCGCGCTATTGAGTGGGAGAAGGAGCCACTGCCGGTTCCTGAAAGGCCCGCAAAGGGTCAGCTATCACCCCACTCATGAAATGTGGAAAGCCATGCTGGCACCTGCAAGGCCCCTTCACATTGCGGGTATCAATCCTCGCCCACGACCCTCACCGCACTCTATCATCTTCACTCCCGGCCTCAAATCCAAGAAGGATGAGACAAGCGCGATGTCTGGAAGATACAGGATCTGCGTTCGATGCGGCAACGATAATGTCCATAGCTCCGGACTTGGGTACATTAAATATATGAATCCTTTGCCATTCGTCGAAGCCAGCTAATTTGGTGACGAAGGTATTAAAGGAAGGGTCGGTTCTCACAGCGACGTTTCAGGTACGCACCTTTGAACCCCATTCTTTTCCCACCATATCGGCATGACGATACAAACCATATGCATTGTTAAAAGTGCCCCCTACTTTTATGACAGTGGGTTGCATATTTGTCGGGCTCTATGGCAAAAACCAGCTTTGAGTCCGTGGGACGAGTTTTGAAACTTCAACAAAGAGGCTTTACCATGAAGAGAATGACGGTATCCCCATATTGAATACGTTCTGTGTACTGCTTGAAGGTCGGACGCAGCACTTCCGCCGACTGTGTCTTTTCAGTCGCTGTAGTCTTTTGAGTTTCCATCCTGATCTTCATTCAACTGTGAAATTTGTGTGCATTTTTAGGAACGATAGCCACTCCGACTGTGGCTTATCGTTTCCATGTCGACTCGACCCTGGTCTGTCCGCCAGGGTTGGTTCGTGCTGAAGACGCCTCACCAGTCCAGTCATCTTCAACAATGACCGACAGATACTCCTTCTCGCTTACTACGTTCTCTCCGTCTGGAAAGCTTGTGCAGATTGAATATGCGTTGAACGCTGTCGGGCAAGGGGTGACCAGTATTGGCATCAAGGGTTTGTATCGTAACCTTGAGAAAGAGCCCGTAGCATCCATGCTGTCCATGCTCAAACTGCAAGTTCATTTCTACAGCCACAAACGGTATTGTGATTGCCACGGAGAAGAAGACACCGTCATTCCTGGTGGACGACAAAACGATGGAAAAGGTTTTCCACATTTGTGGCAACATTGGAATGGTGTACTCGGGGATGGGACCGGACGCTCGCGTTTTGGTGGATAAGGCGAGAAAGAGCGCGCAAGAGTACAAGCGCATCTACCATGAGGAGCCTCCAACTGTCATGCTGGTGAAGGAGGTTGCGAGTGTCATGCAGGAATTCACACAGAGCGGGTAAGTTTAATAGCTGAAGAGGAAGCTTGACAGACAGCGAGAACTGACGCGTCTTCTGTCAGTGGTGTGCGTCCATTTGGTGTTTCGCTATTGATAGCTGGCTATGATGACACGGGACCGTCGCTTTACCAAGTGGACCCGTCAGGATCTTACTGGGCATGGAAGGCTAGTGCAATAGGGAAGAACATGATCAATGCAAAAACATTCCTGGAGAAACGGTATGCTGAAATTGTTCCATTCAACCCGTTAGACTCCGTTTTAATCAATTTAATTGGTCTCCGCCCCAGATATTCGTCTACGATGGAGATTGAAGACGCGATTCACAATGCAATCTTGACTTTGAAAGAAGGGTTTGAGGGTCAAATGACAGAATCAACGCTCGAGATTGGGGTTGCGCAGCTGGAGGAGGTGACGACGAAGGAGGGGAAGAAGATCAAGGCTGGGCGCTTTAGAAAGTTGGACGACTCAGAAATCAAGGATTACTTGGCGAATATCGCATAGTGAATTACAAAGATTACGTTCGGGTTGTATTCGATTGTTGAAGGGTATTGTCCCATCCCATGCTTAGCCTCCCCAGTAGAAAAGGCCAATCTTCACTCCTGCAATCGCATGCAGTAGGATGGGCATTTGAATTGTAGCCAAATCTATTCATCTCATTCATGGACCACACGTAGCATAACAATTCAATCATAAGACTATTGATTTTCGCTGTATTTTCCAAAGCAGACCCTTGCAGTCGCTCACATGGCCCATCCTTTGCCCTTTGAAATATGTGTTGGATAACCAAGGTAAACAGCGTCAGAGTGAGGACGCACCACCAAAGTGTCCAACAGAGCCAAAAAAGAACATTGTTATTCCGCAACTTAGTAGTTCCATTCTCCATAGTCAGCCGCAATGGCTGACGGGGAAGGAATTAATTGATCACGGGTTGAATGAGAGGACAATAAGGTCTCCCGTCCGGTAAGATGCATTAAGAAGCGACTTCTCAAAGACGGAAGCGGCCTGGTGTCCGTCCTCTCCGGCAGATGGGCTGTTGTCGCAAAGTGTGCGTGTACTTGTCCACCTAGACCTTTTTCAAGGACGGAACACCTCTTTCACAGAGCCTGCTCTGTCCAATGCTATTTCCAAACGATGGGGATCAAAAACAAATAATGATGCAGTTGAAGCGTAGGAGTTGCAGTTGCGTGCGGTTCAAAAAAATGTTTATCCTCAGCCATATTGCGCCACCTCCACCCTGCTGCGCAACTGTCCCACCAAACAATGCCAGCCACGATTGCTCCCCCATAAAAACGCAACCAGCGCGCTACTTTTCCCTACCGCTATTCGATTGTAAAAACGTCGAGATAATTCATCATCAAGAAAGCAAAGGCAATGGCAGAATCCATCTACGACGTGGACTTATCCTCCCTCCTTCTCCCGCCAGACTCAGACGCGCGGATCCCAATTACACTGGAACGCATTTCCATCCCGCCGCCTTCATCCGCATCCTCCTCTTCGACCGACTCTTTCGCATACATCCTCCACAACATTCTGACCCCAACCGAATGCGCCAACATTTGCAAATACGCCGACACATCCTCATACATGGTCCCCGTCAACGACGGCAAATCCAACCGCTTCGTCAACAACAAGCGCGCAGTCATCCGATCCCCCGACCTTGCCAACGTGATTTGGGCGCGGATAGAAAGCGTGTTGGCGCAAGTGGACGATCACATCCGGGAAGGGGTCACTATTCTGCCTGGGCAGGAGGAGGACGACCCCCTGATGGTGGGACGGACGTTCCGGATGGAAGGAAAGTGGACACCGTCGGGGCTCAACACTGTTTGGCGTCTCTGTCGGTACGACCCAGGTGGCCATTTCGGACCCCATCGTGATGGAGTGTTGCAACTGGACCTCAACACGCGGTCCATGAAAACCTTCATGTTTTACCTCAATTCCGAGTTTGAAGGTGGCACGACGAATTTCGTGATGGATCAGGAGGGCACGGGGTTGCATGTCGACGCGTCGGGGAAAATAAAGGCGCAGGAGGGGACCATCCTCCATCGCGTCAAGCCAACCGCCGGCATGGCCCTCGTGTTTAACCACGGGCTGCTACATGAAGGGGAGGAGTTGAGGTCAGGGCAGAAATACATCCTCCGATCCGAGATTTTGTTTCAACGGGTGGAACCGTTAGAGATATCAGCTGCCCAACAGGAGGCCATAGTGTTGAGGCAGCGGGCGGAGAATTTGGAGGCACAAGGGAAAATGGAGGAAGCGGTGGCCTGCTACAAAAGGGCATTCAAACTATGCCCAGAAATTGAGAAAATGTCCATGTGAATAATGTAAATGCGATGAAACGAATAAAATCTTTGGAAGTCTCCTTTCGGCCGGCCAAATACAATAAAAGGGAACCCTTGTTCTCGCGACTACTTAACTTACTCCCCGAACTCAAACCGGCCGCCAAAAAATGCTAATACCGGTTGACCATACACTAATCGTACTCATTCCCAACAACCCGCACCTCCTCTCCCTCCCCATTCACCCATCTCCTAACTAGCGCCGCATCGGTCAACTTGCTACAACCGTAAACCTTGATACTGCGCAACTGCTTGCAACGTGTGATCAAGTCTCCGAATATCTCGTCCTCCAAATTCCTGACGATCATGTGACGGTTGAGTAAAGACCAACATTGCAAGTTTGCAAGAATGAACACATACCGAATCCATGAAACGTCCAGATGTTGAAGAACGGGGCATCCTTTGGCGATCACTCCCAGAGCATACGCCGTGAGCTCGTCCAGCCCATTTAAATTCAAGCTTGTTAACGTCTTTCCGTGGTCATTGACCAAAGCCACGATTGCGTCGTCCGTGATGGTGACGTTTCGGCACAAGTTGAAAGATAAAAGGCCCACAGGCGTCTTTAAGTTCCCGAGGAACTGCAAAATGCCATCTGTGGTCAGGCTTTCGCAAGACTGCACAGATAATTCCCGCAGCGCTTTGCAATTGGGCGAGATTCCCTCCACCAGGATCTTATCGCTCATATTTGGATACCTGTGAACAATGGACCCATAATGTCAGATCGTTTTCAGATTTGCGAATCCATCACAAAATTAAACTCACCCGTTCAAAGAAAGGACTCTGAGCCTACTCCCCACAGCTCCGATTAAATGCAGCAGTGCTTCTTCAGATACTTCTTTCCCCGGTCGATTGATCTCAAGCACCTCTAGACGCCTTAAGGATGCCAGCAACCTCACGCCCTCATCTCCCAGCTTTCCGCACTGATCTAACCGTAATGTGACCAAATTCGGACAACTTCTCACAAGGACGGTTAAAGCGGTTTCCGATAGTTTGGCGGCGTGCTGAAGGGACAATTCCTCCAATTTTTCACCCAACCCTTCGAACATCGAGATGAATCCAGCGTTAGCCGGGAGAAAGGGGCCTTTCAGGGTTAGAGAAGTTAAAGAAGTACAGTTTCTCCCGATTCTCTCTAGCACTGGATCTGTGAAACGTGGCCATTGAGTTGAGAAGGAATGGATGGACCGAAAAACCGGACTGTTACTCCCAACCTACCAGTGATCCTCCCACAACCACCTAAATGCAGCAATTGGAGGTTGGGACACATGCAAGGAATCTCGGCGAGCGCATTCTCATCAAGATCTGTTGTTCAAGCGATCGGTAAAAACACCGGTGAACTGAACGTCAAAACGACGTGCACTTACACGAGCAGTCGAACAACTCCAAACGCTGCTCCATCGGTCCCGTGAACAGACGAACGTTTTTCGAGTTTAGTTGCCGATCACGGCTGATGATTTTGGCAATCTGAACCTTTGTTGCATCTGAGATGTCGCCGAATTGCTCAACATCGTCGATATAATCCGCAATGAGCTGTAGTACAAAAGACAATAAGCCTTTGGTCAAGCTGAAGCTGTGAAAGGCAAGATTTCTGACCTGAATACATATGTCCTTCAGCGATTTCACCCTCATGACACTTCCCATCCCATCAACTGCCATTTTCCCTTTCTTCTTCTTGGGTCTGGCGGCTCCAGTTTTACCGGACGCCTGAATCGACAGGCATGCGGGACAAAACGAAGAGCCTTCATCATCCACCATATATCTCCTCTGGCAACGCTCGCAAAAGCGGATCATCCCATTTGAATCCTTGTTCGGGCTCCCTTTGCCCTTTCCGCGCCTCTTTGAGTGATTCGAACGAGGGGCAAGTGGATTAAAGGCACCACCAGCGTCACCATCATAATCGTCATCCGAATCCTTGTCCCCCTTCTTGCGTTTCTTGGCGGCAGCTTTTGATTTGGCAGCCGGTGCTTTCCTCTTTGAAGATGTCGCCGCGGCTCCCCTTACCGATCTGGTCCGCGGCGGACTCTCCAAATCCTCTTCTTCAATTTCGTCCTCGTCACTCTCTAGTTCGGCATCGCTTTCGTCAACTGCGGTACTACTCGCTCCTCGTCGCGTCCGCCCGACACGAGAGGAGGGGGTTTCCGCTGCACTGGCGGGCGTGGCAGCGGGTGCGGCACTGCTTGAACCAGCAGCAGGTGTTGCGTTCGGATCAGAAAGGGCCCCAGGCTCGTTATTTCTCCTCTGGAACACGCTTCTAGGGGCTACAATTCCTCTCTCGCGCAAAAAGCTGGAAAAGACGGGTTCAGCACCATATCTGGGTAGATCACGGGCCTTTCCGTGTGAGTGCCCACCTGGATAATGCCGAACTTGGACCGCGCACTTCGTTGCGTGACATTGCCTACCAGTTAATGGGAGCACTGAGGAAGAAAATCAAAAAGGCAGCAAACGGAATGAAGCAAAGACACACGAAACCAGCAAGCACGGTGATGGGAAACGCGCCCCAGTCACTGCGGACAAAATTGCCAATGTGGTTGGATCCAAGCAAGTTGGCCAGCTGGTTCCAAAGCTTCGTCCGAGAGATCTCTGCTGCAAAGTCCCTTCACAAAAACCATCAAAATGACTGAACAATTCGAACTTGCGGACCCTCCCAGCGACGGCATTTCTAGCGTGTGCTTCAGTGGAAACGAGCCAAACCTTCTGCTCGTGGGAAGTTGGGACAAGGTAAACCGCGTGCACCGGTCATATTCGTGCGTCGATACCCCCAGCAGCAGGCCCGTTTAACGCACAGGTTCACTTTTATGAAGGGCGTGCGACTCTACGACGTGGAAAGTAATCAGTGTCGGTGGACCTATCATCAGAAGGCAGCTGTACTGGACGTCTGCTGGGGATCGGCATTTGAAGGCTTTAGTGGAGGGTTGGACCGGACCGTGCGAAGGTGCCTTTCCTACCTATCTCCTTTTGCTTGCAAACGTTCCGAGACTAACGGCAATGCATTATCCATTTCAGCGTTGACATTTCTACGGGAAAAGACACAGAACTCGGTCAGCACGACGACGCTGTCCGCTGCGTAAAGTACAGCGAGCAACTGAAGACGGTGATGACGGGCGGGTGGGATAAGACGGTCCGAGCGTGGGATCCGCGAACTCCAAAGGCGGCGGTTGGGGTTTACACCCAGCCAGAGAAGATTTTCTCGATGGACATTGCGCATGACAAAGTGGTGGTTGCTATGGCAGGCCGAAAAGTGAACATTTTTGATGTCCGAAACATGAAGGAGACGCTTCAGCGGAGGGAGAGTTCTCTCAAATTCATGACAAGAATGGTCAAGTGCATGCCGAACGGTGATGGTGAGTAGCAGCCCGGTCTCCCAGGTTGATCCCACCTGATCCTTGGGAATATCAATTAACATTCGGTTCACAAGGTTATGCAAACAGCTCAATTGAGGGCCGTATCGCTGTTGAATTCTTCAATCCTGCGCTAGAGTGGCAGAACAAAAAGTATGCATTCAAATGCCACAGAATAAAGGAAGGGGATGGAGAGACAGTTTATCCAGTCAATGCAATCGCATATCATCCGATGTAAGTTTCTTTTTGGCAACCAATTTTCTTCGTAGCGAGATTTATATTGATCATCATATGGTACTGTAATTATTTCAATAGTCATGGAACATTTGCATCAGGAGGAGGTGACGGGGCGGTGAACATGTGGGACGGGTTCAACAAAAAGAGGCTGCGATCTTTCCCGAGGTATCCTACCAGCATCGCATCGTTGTCGTTCAACTCGAATGGGAAGTTGCTGGCCGTTGCATCAAGTTACACGTATGAGGAAGGAGAGAAAGAGTATGTTGAGCTCGGCGGCTCCTTTCTTAGAATTGATGCACCATGTGAAGCAACGTTTTGTTGACTGACGCTTTTTTCCCGAAATTCTCAGTCACGCACCAGACACCATCTACATTCGCCCCGTGAGCGACGCTGAAGCAATGCCAAAAACCGTCGCTGCATGAAATGGTCAGCGATTCCATTCTCCAATCTTCGGAGCTCATACAGAGAAAGTGGACGGTGACTCATTGGTTTCGTGCGTGGGTAGACAGTGTATTTACAAATTCGTGAATTACATGTTCCGTCCCGTCAATGCTTCTGCTGAGCTACCGTCAAATCCCGCCAATCCTTCATACTTTCGAACAAGGAGAACGAAAGGACTACAGTGGGAATTGCCCAGAGTACTCTAGCACCAGCACCCCTCGAGAATCCTCTCCAGCCCTCAGTTCTCCATATGTCTTTTATTACCGTCAGTCCCATCGCTGCCTCTCCCCGCCCGTTCGCTACGTTTCCGCTCGTCTGAACACGAGTTTTGACCACATCCAAAGCATTAGAGATGGCACCGGCAACCGCTCCAGCAGTTCCGGAGCAGACAAGGTATGCTGCAAAAGGGAGCTGACGGTCTGCCATGTTCACGCTTGGATCGTCAGATGGTGGCGGAAGCAGCAACCGAGCACTATGAGCTTTCTGTTTCACCAGGAATGACCTGTCATCAGTTCCTTTTACTGGAACTTATCCTATCTCCGTCAACTAACTCACCAGTTGCTCATAAAGAACAAAATATGTCATCTGTGGGCAAGTTCAGTAGTGCGTGCTTTCCCACTAAAAGGCAACGAAATGGAAATGGTGACGCCAGGTACTTACAGTGTACGGAATGAACACCCCCAGGCCAAGGAAATATCCCTTAAACAGCCCACGTACGCCTTCCGTTTTATAAATATCTCTCGCCAGCGAGACTGTCCTCCCCCCTTGCAAAGTCGGTATTCGTTTCCCATCCGCCCCAACTCCCACTTGCAGCTTATTCTTCAACACCTCCATCGGAGTCCAAAATAACCCACTCAACGCTTCCGCCAACGCCGCCGCCACCCCATGCACCGCGACTGCTTCCTCTCCAAGTCCCGTCCGCCGCCCAAGGTACGGCTTTGCGATGTCGTAGCTGGTAAGGTATACTGTCAGACCGGGCACGCTGAATGCCAGCGCAACGGGGAGACCTCTGTATAGAGCTCGCAGTGAGCCATGGTCACGGCGGAGTGTTTGGAGGGTTTGACGAATGGAAGTGGAAGGTGAACTGCTATGGGCGTTTGAGTATTGAATTAGGGTTTTGAGGGTATCGAGGGGATGAGTCGCAGTACGGGTAACGGCTGCTGCTGTCGCGGAAAACAGTATGTTGGAGAGGTATGGGTGAGAGCTGCAATAGTTTCGTAGGAGAGTGACATTGGAATTGGAGTTGGAGGAGTTCATTGACCTTTGGGAGTCGTGTTCGTGGGGGAAACTTTTGGCCAGCAGTTTACGTCAGCGTGTTTCTCGTGTTTGGCCCTGGGCAATTTCCTCCATCAACTCAATCCTTCAATCGCCCATCTCTAATGCGGTGTCCTCACGGATACCCATATGGGTTCTGCTTCCAGGCAAAGTGCGTCGAGGAGTGGACGATGAGGAAGGGAAAAGTGCCGGCGACGGTTGCTTCTCAGTCCGCATCAGAATCGACATCGGTGCCGTTGTTGACTAACACGGTATCAAGCCCAACCCCTGCATCTCGCGCGTCCTTCGCTTCACTATCCAGGGAATTGTGCGAGAATGTTTTGGACCTTGTCGGGCAGTTCTCTCTTGCGGAGCTCCTGAAATGCGGTCGTATCAACAGGCCCTTCGAAACGCTTGTTGACGCCCATCCCGTGTGGGGGAAACTGGGGAGGAAGTTGCATCTCCCACCCCCAAAACCCCGAGCCCGCGTGTATAAGACATGGAAGTCGCTGGTCATGCGCAAGCGAGGCAAATTCTGCGAGAGGTGCTGCGCGACCAAGGGAATCAGTCAGCTACCGCTGTTTACGGGCGGGCAGGCCGCGAGGGTGTTTGTGTGCCCCCCGTGTGCGCGAGGTTGTCGGAAGGACCAACTATGTGCGCGTCTAAAGCATTTTGGTCTACAATTGCGCAATGATTCACGATTGTGCGAGAGCTATATTGAGGAGGGAGAGGGCAATTTGGACTTCGTGGTGGATACCATGCGCGAAATGAGTTGGTTTTTTCGGTGTACGGATTATGAGCGATTGAGAATTTGCTATGATGATGACGATTGGGATCCCGATTGGGGTTTGGAAGGGGATTCCGATTCGGGTTCGGAATGGAATTCCGATTGGGGTTCGGAATGGGATTCCGATTGGTGTTCCACTCGGTACCGCGAACCGCGTTGTTATATCGACTCGGATGAAGGGAAGCGTTTAGCAATCCTCCAGTGGGTGGACGACTTGATGAAACGGTGCGGAGATCGGCTCATGTCTGCCAAAGATTTTGTAAATCATGTGGATCCATCCGTCTGCCCGCCTGAGTCTCTACATGGACGAATTCGAACCCTGATTGCACAGAAGAGGAAGTCGTCCGCCATGGCTCTCTTAAAACAGGCTCTCGACGGGCAAACCCATGAAAATTGGGATTCCATTCCCGCGATTGCAAATAATCTGGCGGGTGTCATTACTACAGAGGCTTTCCGGGAAGCAAAGTCGAGCGTGTTCAACAGGTAACGGAGCGATTTGGTCACGTAATAATAGCAGCACACTAAAAATAACAGCAGCACACTAACAACAGTTTCAGCGTTCTCCCTAAATTCAGGGAGCATATGTTGCAGGAACTGCTTCAAGCGAATGCGCAACAGACATGGCTCTCGAATGAAGACATCGTTTCTCGCGCCACCGAAAAGCTTGGGTGGACTTTGTCTAAGGTCCGATCATTGGCGGTTCATTTAAAAAAAGCAGACGCCGTGTCTTCTCTGCTTGAGGACTTGCAAGCGTCGCGCGACCCGGCACTGTTTGCACATGTTTGCAAAAAGACGCCATCGCGCGTCTGTGGGCAATGCGGGTCGTGTTGTAGAATCCTACTCTGTACCGTACATAGCTATAAGAGGATGTAAACCGTGATGGCAGTGATATAGAATGGGAGAATAGCAGAATGTATGTCGGGATCGGCTAGTAAGATGGGCTGTCAGCAGCTCAAGAGATCGGACGCAATGGACTATTTTTCCAGGAATTCCGCAGCGTGCATGGTCTCGGCACAAAATGTCACTACCGATTCTATCAAATGAATTGCAGGCATGTCATTACGCTTTCTTGAGTACCTATGCAAGTAACTTGCACTTTCCCAGATACTACCCGTTTGGGATACCGTTGGAAACGCGTGTGTTCGCGGATACCCTCTTGATACCTGGGGATCCTTGACCAGTGAGAGGTCTTTGTAACTTCGTAACCCGTCAACGTTGACTATGCCGCCTAGACGTGGCCTTCACAAATGGGAGGTCAAAGGAGCAGCAGGTCAAGGAGGCATCAATGCAGGGAGGTCGAGGAGGTCGTGCCTGGGTCGTGCCCAGTTGCGTGTGGCGCAGAGTAAGGAGACGCGACGAACCCCCGACGAACCCCGAACCCCGCCAGAAGACTCAGAAGACCTCCTCCTGGAGCAGGAACAGAAGAACCATGTGGTGCCACAGCTGCCACAGCAAGAATTGAAGCAGGGACAGAAGAACGATGTCGTGCCACAGATGCCACAGCGAGAATTGGCTGAGGTGGAGGAGGCGGTGGATGCAAAGGCTCCTCCCCTTCCTCGTGAGCCACCGTTGACCTCCTTGACCTCCCCGCACCGTTGACCTCCTCGCGAAGAGTGAAGGTATTTAAATTGACGACCGAAATTCTTCTGATTCACAACTTACACTTCCCGACGACATTAAAAGAACTTCACCGGAGCGAATAAAGGAATTGCTTGCTGATAAAGAGAAGACTATTACTCAAAGCCTTTGATTTGAACTATTCGGTATATCACTGTCTCTTAGTTGCATCCATTCGTGCCAGCTTATACTAACAGAAGTTCCTCCAGGCACAAGAACCCCATCAATCTAGCGCCGGGGGAAAAGTCAGAACCACACATCATTAACTCCGTTTCTGCTCGCGATGGACCTATCAATGGTATGCATAAGCTTCCTGGAAAACTTGCGTTGCCAAATCTTTGTCGGACTCTTGACTTCTGCCATTTTCTTTCAGATGAAAATCAACACAGCAACAGTGCGGTCAGCAACGTTGCGTCCTTGACACAGCGATTAGACAACCTCGATCTCCAGCTCGGTGAATTGTCCAAAAGGACGGAGACGCTGGAAGACAAAATTGACAATGAAACAAACCCTACTGTTGCGGAACGCCTGGAGACTCGTCTGAAGAACTATTACTCGCGCGAAGAAGATCTCAGAGCGGAGAAAAGGCGTACTCAGGCACAGATCGATCGTCTTCTTTCCCATGCCGCCCAACTCCCGACCCCTACCGGAACGCCGCCCAAATCCGTCTCAACCCAACCTTCCGCTCCAGCAGGTGGTGCCTCCGGTGCAGGAGATCCCTCCCGGCTGACCTCGCCAAACCCGCCCGCTAGGGATATCTCCAGGGATATCTCCAAGGATCTCCCTGCCGAGACTACCGCGAAGCCGCCCAAATCCGTCTCAACCCCTACCGCGACGCCGTCGAAATCCGCCTCAACTTCATCGTCCGGATCTGCAGCTTCCACAGTGAATCCTACCGATCTTGAGAGACTATATGAGAAGGGACGTGCGCTGGACCCAGCTTTCGGGGAAGAGAAAAGCCGCAACGATGGTGCCGCTTTTGAATGCTACCACGAAGCGGCGATTGCGGGGCATCCTGCCTGTCAGAATGGGGTTGGGGATAAATTACAGCTGGGTTTGGGCGTCGTGAAAAATGCGACAAAGGCGGTAGAGTGGTACCAAAAAGCAGCGGACCAAGGAAACCCAGACGGCCAGTTCAACCTGGGACTCGGCTATGAACACGGGGTCGGTGTTGGGAAGGACCTGAAAATGGCCGTGCACTGGTACGAGAAGGCAGCGGAGCAGGGCCACGCGGCAGCGCAGAATGAGCTGGGAACCTGCTATCAGCATGGAGTTGGTGTTGGGAAGAATGAATGGAAGGCTATGGAGTGGTACAAAAAGGCAGCCGAACAAGGACACAGCTTCGGTCAATACAACCTGGGATCCTGTTATTTGAATGGATTTGGTGTTGATAAAAACGAAACGAAGGCTGTGGAGTGGTTGAAAAAGGCAGCAGAACAGGGAGACGCGAAGGCGCAGAATTACCTGGGAGAATGTTATGATGATGGAATTGGTATCGAGGAGGATGAAAGGAGGGCTGTGGAGTTGTACAAAATGGCGGCCGAACAAGGAGATGCGGGCGGTCAATGTAACCTCGGAATCTGCTAGTACTACGGAAAGGAGAGTTTTCCGTTTGCGGAAAACAAAACGGAAGCTGTGGAGTGGTTCGAAAAGGCCTTGAAACAGGGACACGCGGAAGCGCAGAATATGCTGGGAGTCTGCTATCAGAAAGGAGATGGTGTCGGGAAGGATAAACGGAAGGCTGTGGAGTTGTTCAAATTGGCGGCCGAACAAGGAGATGCGGACGGTCAGTATAACCTCGGAATGTGCTATTTCAACGGAAAGGGTGTTGCGCAGGACCTAACGATGGGGAAGGAGTGGTTGAAAAAGGCAGCAGCACAGGGCCAGTCGGGAGCAAAAAATGCTTTGGTGGTGACCAAGATCGCGAAATGGGGTAGCAAGGCGGTGGAGGCGTGGATTTTGAAATGATACATGGGGGAGAATTGAAAGTTATTGGAGATATTATGAAACGCATTTATTAACAGCCGACACCAGAAAGGGCGCGATGCGATGCGTCTTTCGTGGTATTGTCGGCTCAAATAGAATCCATTCCCCTATACGTTTTGTTACTTGGAATTGCAAATAGAATCCAATATATGTTTTCTTACCTGGAATTGCATGAATGTGGATATGGCGCTGGAGGGATTGTAGGAGTCGTCTCAAAGCAGTGGCTGTTGCCGACCGACCACAAGAAAGAAGCGTGTCCCACGTTCAGAAGAGTCGGAAGCAAGTAACTTACGGTACCGGTATTTGTGTCGCTCTGAATCTGCAACCTCATCCGTTGGACTGTCCTCAATGCTGCTCCCAATGGTGCGCATAAAACCGACGCTGGGATACCGTTTAAAACGCGTTTGTCGCACGTTCGGAAGAATCGCCAGGTACCGCGGTATTTGTGCCGCTCTCAATCTGTCAACCTCATCCGTTGGACTGTGTCCACAATGCTGCTCATAAAACCTAAGCTGGCCATTGCTGGCGACCTTTGCTACAACTGCATGAGGCCAGCGTCAAGCGTTCCCGGCGGGGAGCTCTCGCGTTGTGGCAAATGTCGCAGAACCCAGTAAGTACGCGCCACCCATCGGAGCAACGTTGTTCCGACACTTGGCCCTACATCCTGTCTTCTTGTTCGATAGCTATTGCGGGCGGGACTGTCAAAAGGCAGACTGGAAGGAGCATAAGAAGATCTGCGCTGCGTTGTGTGCCATAAACGAGGCGGAATCGGCGTGGAAGTTATCTGGGATAAAGCACTATACAGAAGAAGATTTTACCGACATACAAGTAAGCGTGATTGTGCGAACTTTCCCAAGTCGGTTGGGCTGACCGCGAGCTTACAATATTGCTTCATCCTTATCAAGTTCCTGCGCAGGAATCTATTCGCCACCAACTTGCCTCCCGCAGAGCGTGACTTCATCCTTGCATCCACCATCCCCATGTTACCTCTTTCTGCTCCCAGCTGCCATCACTGCCGTCGTTCCAAGCATATGCTAGACGCCCATGAGCATCTGGTACCCTGCCCTGATTGCCGACTTGTGCATGGTTGCGCTGGTGATCATTTTCTCCGGGTCATGGAACATCCACACCCCTGACCGCTGTGGCATGTACCAACAGCTGAGCTATGCACAACTAGTCGAATGGAAGCAATGCTTCGATGATGAGCGTAAACCGATAAGGTGGGCCCAGGAGGAGTATGCCTCCAATTACAGGACCCTGCCGGACTCGTGGGACACCTACTTTAAATGGCGAAACTGCCCCGTATCAGGGAATTCCCTGCATGATCGAGCTTTCCGGAACATCTTTAGCGCAGGCCTTTCGCAAACACTCACCATCTTACACGGTTTGGAAAAGACAATTGGCCCAGACGCCCTTGCCGTAAAGACGTCTCTGACCCTGCACATTGTTGGGGCCCAGATGGAACCTGAATTGTGCTGTGTCCGCGAATTTGAGGAGATTATGCACCTTCTGCCAAACATTGTCGAGCTCTTGCTGGTGCTTATTGGACCCGGACTTCCGGAGGAGATGGGAAACCATCTGAACCAACCAAGCGGCTTGAGGCGCCATGCTGCGACGAGTGCACAAGGCGTGGCCGAAGGAGAGTCTGGGCAACGTCGAGACAGGTGTACCATACATTCTGTGAAACACACGGGCCTGAAAACGGGTGGGAGAAGCCAGACGTCATCGCCGCCTTCAATACGGGGCTATCGCAAGCGAGATTGAATCATGGGAACCGACAATTGACTAGAGACGGGCATCGCCGCCGTATTCACATGCCACAATGCGGAGGAGGCCAAGGAAGACGTCGCGTTAATGAAAAAGAAGGGAGCAAACGTTGTGGTGAATGCGGAGGTCAACCCGTGGGCATCACAGAATCCGATTTTGGAGCCTATGTCGCTGGATGAATTTTATTACATTAATTATTGGTGGTTCGTTGTGCAGGGGAGGAAGTCGATATAGGTTAGTACATCAGTGAAGCACGGTGGAGTGAGCGTTGTCTGTATTCTCCGAGATTTGATTCTTGCCTAACGTCGGGTGTATGGAACAGAAGGATGAGAGCTACGCGTGTGCTCGTAGGAGTGGGTCTAGGCGGTCCGGTCAATACTGTTGCGGCATCAGGTGTGGATGGAAGTGGGGCGGGGTCCGGTCGGGGCGGTGAGAGCCGTGCCTGCGCAGCGGCGGCATGGGCGGAAGCATGTTGTGACGGTGGGTTGGCGAGAGATGCGATATGTGGGGAATTGGTTGTCACGGTTGGATGGGCTGCATCTGGTTTCATTCGAGCATAGGTCAGTCCCCTGGGAGGAGGTTTTCTATCAGAGTTGCCGGCGTCAAGCGGGGAAGAACCCGGTGGAGGGAAACTGTTTGGGAAGAATCAAATGGTTACGAAAGGCCAATGACTGTGATAAAATAATCTCCCCAGTTTTTTGAATATTTGCGGACATCTTCGTCAAATGTTCGAATAATCACAATATTCTCCCTTAGCGGAACACACGCCAGCACGCAGCAGTTCGTTTCGCGGTGAGGCCGAAGTGCAATCAGTCACCGTGCCACAACAAGGCCGAGTGCAACTTTCGAACCTGTCTCATCTGTCCCCTTGCATTCCTTCATCGAGTCAGGCGTCAATCCGATTATCCCACGAGGTTCGCCAGTATTCGTACGTAGAGTATTCACACAAGGAACCCGTCCGCCAGTGGGCAGCTGTACGCACGAATTTCTTCCAATTTTCTACCACCAACAACAGGCCGACTTCCACTAGTCTACGCACAGGCTTTGTGAGGAACTTCCACGAATTTGCAACCACGCACTTCTAAGTACTCGAAGAAATGTCCCCTGTCGTCTTACCGTCAGACATATCCCCTATCATCGCCCGTCACTGCCACCCCATCGACGCCCGCAACATACAACGCCTAAACAAGGAAATTTCGAGTGTCATCACTACCATCGACCTCTTGTGGGGTGAAGCACACTGGAGATGGAGTCGGGGTGGCTTCAATTGTTGGAAGTGGGCGGCAGACAAGGGTCATGTCGATGTGATGAGTTGGTGTTTGAAATCGGGCGGCTTGAACATGCACGCTGACAACGGTGACGCTTTACGTTCGGCGGCATCAAACGGACACCTGGGTGTCCTCAAACTATTGTTGGACAAAGGGGTGGACTTGCATCACTATGGCTGCGATGCCCTCTGTCGGGCAGCAGGAAAGGGACACCTGGATATCGTCAAACTGTTGTTGTTGGACAAAGGGGTGGACTCCGACTTTCATGCCCATGGCGTTGGCGGCTCAGCCCTCTGTCGGGCGGCGGGAGGGGGACACCTGGATGTTGTCAAACTGTTTTTGGACAGAGGGGTTGAGTTGCATGCCCCTGGCCTTGGCCGCAATGCCCTCTGTAGGGCAGCGGGAGGGGGACACCTAGAGGTGGTTCGTCTGTTGTTGGAGAAAGGTGCGGATGTGCATGCCTATTTGCGCGATGATGGTTCTTATGGCGGCGATGGGCTCTATCAGGCAGTGAGACGGGGACATCTGGAGGTGGTCCGTTTGTTGTTGGAGAAAGGTGCGGATGTGCATGCCAGAGAAAACGTAGCTTTGCGGTTAGCAGCAAAAAACGGACACCTGGACATGATTCGTCTGTTGTTGGAGAAAGGGGCGGATGTACATGCCGAAGATGACGGAGCTTTGCGTCGGGCGGCAGTAGAGGGACGCGTGGAGGTTGTCCGCCTGTTGCTGGAGAAAGGTGCGGATGTGCATGTGCGGGGAGACCACCCTTTGTGCTGGGCGGCAGGAAAGGGACGGGTGGAAATGGTCCGTCTATTGTTGGAGAAAGGTGCAGATGTCCATGCCCGAGACGACATAGCTTTGCGTTTGGGAGCAACGAGCGGACACCTGGATGTGGTCCGTCTGTTGTTGGAGAAGGGTGCGGATGTGCATGCTGAAGATGACGAAGCATTGCGTTACGCGGCAGTGGAGGGACGTGCGGAGGTTGTCCGTCTGTTGTTGGAGAAGGGGGCCGATGTGCATGCGCTGAGACGCTGCCTTTCGATTAGCCCAGAGGTCGCTCCCTATTTCCCACCAGAAACGTCGCTGGCCCTTCCCGAGTGAATCGAGCGCGGAATTTTACGAGGAAATCGATGGGTCTGGGTTTCTGATTCACTCGGGCAGATTGGAAGAGGTGACAAAATCATGATCGAGCGAATGTATTTTCCCACCTTACCTTCTTCAACTTGTGCGAACACACGATGGAGTAACTCGTGCCGTTTTCCGCATTGCCTCCTGAGTATTGAACTGGTGACGATAGATCTCGTTCCATCATAGCGCTACATTAATACATGGCGAACACGATTTATTTCAAACGAACATCATCAGTACTGCTGCGTCAATTGTCATCTCCATGATTCGTGGCTCAGAATTGCAAACACAAATTTCATCGGTGGACATGTATATTACTATCAAAGATTTGATACGGACGACCCTCAGAGGACCACAACCCAAAAAGCCAGGCCATGGGGTTGGAGAACAACCCACTAATGAAACATGACGGCGAACCCACATCCGCTCGACTTGAGAAGTGACGCAAACACCGTGGCAATATGGTGTGTACCCTTAATGACAATGGCGTCGTTATGGATTTGCAGGGAAGCCGGCATACGCATGAACGTCGATCCAGAAAGTAAGAATCAATCTCGTGCGCAGTCTGAACAACGAACAGAAAACGCTCCGATTGGCAAGCGCAGCAACACCTGCCATGCACCCAGCAGCAAACCATGGCAGGCTACCCGGCCGTAAAGAAATCCGGCGTCATATCAAGACCTCGCGGGGCAGGAAGGGCGAATAAAGCGTAGCGTTGATCCTTATGACCCCCTACGGGGATTTACTAATAATACCAATAATACCAACTCATGCCACACACATTTGGTGTAATCTTATCGTCTATGTGATTTCCACTTCCCCACGATGAGGTTCATCAAACAAATGGCCTGTGCTGAATATAGTGTCAATCTCACACGTCCAACTCGCGCGGTATCCAAATAACGCGGTGCCCGGTTGGCTGGCCCTAAATTTAGGCGAAGGTGCTCAAAAATGTCTTCGTGAGAACACTACATATACCAAATATCGCCCCTCGTTGGTAGCGCACAGAATAAAGATGGCAGAAATCCCAATGGGTGAAAACCGCCAGCTACTTCTCGACCCTGATCGATTTCAGATCCAACGACGTTCGCCTCCCCGCCTCCCGTCCATTGCACCCGAGTCCATGGCTGCATTCCGTGAATCGCACAGACAGTTTTTGCGAGAAATTCTCCGGATGGACTCAGAATATCGTTTACGGATGGCGAAGATTGAAAGTCGGATGGCGGACCTGGAAAATAGGGTCGCAAACCAGATCGCGGACCAGGAAAAACAGATCGCGAACTTGGAACGCACCATGGCGGACGTCGAAAACAGGATAGCGGACGTCGAGAACGGGATCGCCGTCCTCAGGTGTGTCGTCCCGCACGTAGACAGGAGTGTCACGCACATCGAGAGCCGGGCGGCGAACCTGCTATTAGTAGCCGCGTTGAACCGAACGCGCAAAACACGGTCGACTAAATTTGCGGTGCAACCTATCCCACCCTGGAAGCCGCCCAAAGCCATGTTGCCCAAAACTGCACCTGTGTGCGAGGAAGAAGTTGAAGTGACGGGTGGGCCGGAGACAGTGGATGTATAGACTGTTATGTTCATGAATAGATGTTATTGAAGTCAATTTTTGTTCTGCATCTTCTTCAACTCTCAGAGAGGGTCTGTCTGGTCAAAGACTTGTGTCCCAAGCATTCCGAATGGGTCGGACACTCCGTCAATAACTTGTCCGACAGTCCATTTCGGGGCAGACGGCACAATTGAGTTGCAGAAATAGGTTAATGTATTCGGTAAGGGTCATCGCTTGCCCCCACTGTGTTTTCCTTTATTTTTTCCCTTGCCGTCGCCAACACTGGTGTCACGAATGAATCCCTGCGTTTCAAGCGCTTGCCGCGCAATGTTGTTGATGTGTTTGAATCTTTGAGGCCCCAAGTGAATTCCTCCATAGAACCGCGTCACGACTATCAGTGCACCCCGCACGTCGGCAAGTTGAAGCATGTGAAGCAGTCGTCCGCCAGCTGCGGTTTCCCCGTCGTCATCACAATCCTGCCTCACCACACCGTTTTCTTCTACGATGCGGTATGCTGAAATGTTGTGGGTTGCACGAGCTGACAAAGGAAGGATTAAATCAATGGTTTGCAAAAAAGTACTTTGGAGAGTACGGCCCCTCTGAAGACTCTCACCGATTTTTCTGAAAGGACGCGCTGTTTAGAATTCAAGGCACACCTTGGAGATTGTCAACAACATCAACGTACTTGTTTGATAGCAGAACATTCATGACCTTTTTTACATCATCTACATTTGACACTGGCGCACAATGTGCTATAAAAATGCTTTTTCGATCCACAATAGGGGTAGTCGTGGTATATATGGGTGGACAATCTGGTGGTACTGCCAAAATTGTTTGATCTTCCTCCTCCTCCGCAGCAGCCGGCGGCGATTTGGCAGACTCTGTTTCAGGAGCAGCAGCAGGTCCCGAACACGACTGCTGTGTCTCTTTTTCGGCTTCCTCCAAATCCCTCGCCTCTTCCGCGACTCCGTACGTCCTTTCTAACACTTCCTGCGCAAAGGCGACCCAGGAAAACACGACAACCTCTCCGGGAACAAAGAGGTCTTGCAACCCAGCGTCAATCTCAGCTCTTGTTTCGTCCGAGACTTGCCAGCGCCCTCGCGGGATCAGCTCGTAAACCGGTGCTGACACGGAGGGATAGTCTGAGGGTATGTGGCATTTGAAGGATAAGGAACCCGGTGACAGGTGAAGAGTGACGGACAGGGTTCGAGAAGGCGAGGATGTTGTGTCTTGGGTTTCAACACTGAAGTCGTCAGGGCCGTAGATTGCGGAGAGAGCGACAATCTCTTCCTCCTGAAGGTCCAGGTCTGTTGAACAACTCATTGGTGCGGGCAAAGCGGAGAACAACTTTGAGCCCCAGGAAAGCGCGAGAACACCTTTCAAACCAAGCACCTTTCAAACCAAAGCGCAAGCTCCCGTAAATTATTAGACTAGTAATACTTCTAATACAGCGGTCGCCCAAGACTATGACGTCTGTCACGACCGCCCAGTTCTACCT
>JADGKA010000030.1:0-58406 GCA_027604605.1 Borealophlyctis nickersoniae | reverse complement strand
CTCATCATCATCCTCACCATCATCATCATCATCATCATCATCATCTACAGCTCGTCCACGCGCGGTCGTGGGAGTTGACTTTGACTGGAAACCCTTCCTCCCCGATGATCTTGCACTGGGTTTCGCCCGTGTCAACGAAACGTCCTCCGCGTCCGATTCATCCATGGGTGATATGGCGCCTTTTTGCCTGCCCGGTCTTATTGTTCGCGTGAGAGGCACATCCTCCTCTTCGTCAGAGACCTCCATGGAATCGTTGGTTGACCCTACGATGCATCCGTCAGGCTTGAATAATTCACAGGCGCACAGTATTGCAGCGGCCCTGGCTTACCGATAAGGTCGCCAATATCTGCATCTTCATCAGCCGTACGCTTTCCCGATCTGGAGCCATCCGCCCTGTCTTTACTCGAATTCTAAATATGCATCGTTTTAGAACAACCTGGGCAAACCATCTAATGCTGAGGCAAACAAGTATTTTACCAAGTTCAAGTCCTGCATCGCTTGGATGGCGCGTTCAACGCCATCTCTGGACACCTTCTTGCCAACTTTCTCTTGCTCCTGTGTAGCAGCCGAGACAGCGGCTTCGTTCTCCACGCACTTGTCGTGCAATTCCTTGAGTTTCACTTCAAACTCTTCAATAAAGGTTTTGATGTCTGCCTTTGGCAACTTCTTTGTCTGTGCAATCATACATTCCGTGAGCATATGCTTTAGGTAACAACGTCAAGCTGCAGAGCACCGGCCCACACCTTTGACAAAATATCCTGCAAATGCTTATACACCATTGGTTCGTGAAGCTTATCTTGGTATTGCGGTAAATGTTCCACAAGTTTCTTGATGCTCTTCTCGGACGTGAAGTTGAGTAGGGACAAGCAGAAGGAAATATCTCTCCATTGGCGACTTGTCTCTGCGTTCCGGAAACGGAGACAGAGTTTCTCGACAATGTTCTCTGTTTGTTTGTCCTGATGATGTCCAGCCCGCATGAGCGAGTGCATATGATATGTGTTGTCGTTGCAGTCATTGGCGCGAAGAACACGCTCACCTTCTTGATAAAATCCAATAGATACTTCATAATATCCTTGAATGAATTCTCCGCGACTCCATGCTCGGGGTGAGATAGATTGCTGATGATGTCGGGCAGATTATTGTAAATCGCATTATCCTTCGTCGAAAGTTCCTTGAAGAAGAGCTTTGCCAAGTCGCTGATTCGTTGCTCTTCATCTTCCAAGCACTTTGCCATTTCGCTTATTTGCCCTTTAACCTTCACCATCCCATTGAGAATTAAGAAAGTGAGCACCATGAGCGTGTTCTTCTTCACGTTGCGGTCGGTGTCGTTGAGACGATTGTACAGGTACGAAATGTTTTGGTCGATCAAAGAATTGAATGATACCGTCATATCCCCCAATCCTATGATTGTGTTGGAACGGATGATGGGGTCCGACGACTTCTCCAGGATAGTGAAAAGAAGCTGCAAATGAGCATCGCAGAAGTCGGAGGATACACACATGAACTTGCAGAGCGCAAGAACAGCGTTGACTTGCAGTGTTGGATGCTACAAATTGAAATTTGAGCCCAACATGAAATCGAAGGGATGTATCCAACTCAGAGGTTCTGCACCTTAAACGAGCGGTTGCTGGAACAAATGAACGCAATCATGGGGCCGAAAGTCTTCAACAGAGATCTTTCTCCGAAAAGGAGTTCTCGCTCGCGTATGTGAGCAATTGCCTCTGCGAATTCGTCTTCTGCCGTGCCGGTGACTGCGTCAAGCTCGTCCGCCGCAGCGGCCTGTCGCCGGGGAGTCTTGGCCGTGTCCTCTGTCATATCGGGCGGAGCCATTTATTATCTCAAATTGAAAACGTCCTTGTCCCAGAACATCGTGCAAATTACCGGTATGCTTCTTGCGTTTCCATTCGCTTTCAATGGCTTCCAAATGAACGATTTGCTTGATAGCAACATGTCCTACGACGAAGCATAATTTGCTCAAATCGTATGGATTGCAAAGCAAATCATCGGATGATGACGACGCTTTTGGGTGTTCTGATGAAGCCCCGTCTTCCTCCTGTGTCCTGTCGCCATTGATATTGAGTGCTGCGGCGAGTTCATCAGCTACGTCGTCAATTTGGGCATCCGGTGATCGGACGGCAAAGAGGCTGCCAGCAATCCGTTTTATCAGCTCGCCGCAGAGAATGTCTGGATGCTCACTCAGTAAATAGATGGTGTTGATGGCTTGCTCCGCGAATCCAAACCTAAATGTAGACAAGAAACGTTGAATGATTGAACTACATACGGCTTTTAATTTGAGATCTAGGCTCGACGCACCAATTCAAGGATTTCACAGGTTCCAAAATGAGGTCGCGCAATCTTGCAAACATGGGATGCGCCATTGGTAGACGATCATGGGACGGAGCCAACGACCCTGTTCGGAATTTTAGGTCGTAGTTTGCGTCCCGTTCTTGGAGGTCAATACGCATACACACCCTTCTGGCGTTTCGTGCTGCCCAGTTGCTGCAAGGCGATACAAGCATTGCGAGCCAACTGCAAATCTTTCTAAGAAGAATGGAACGAGAAAACATTTGCAATTCTTAGCTTCGCAAAAACTGCCCGAAACATAGTCGTAATATATACCTTGCCAAACTCTCCAAGTCCACCTCGTAGCAAAAGTTCGAGATTATCCGCAATAATGGCCTTTCTGGCCTTGCCAAAATAACTAAGAATCGTGAGAGCGCCTCGGCGTCGCTGAGGAGGCATTTCACTCTTTTTTGAGCCTACAGTCGGAGACCCGTCGGAATCTGTTCGTTTTGATGTAATTCTCAACCGCTAGAGACGTTACCAAAGATTTTCCACAAAGTATCAACCACAGAATTAGGCACCATCCCTTTCCCCATCATGGTGCTCAGCAATTGCTCCAATGAAGTCAGTTCGGCCAACGTCATGGTGTATGTCAATCTGAAACCCACCAATCGTCAAAATTTGCATACGGGTACCCCTGACTGGTCTGCGTACCTAATGAGGTTGCCCGCAATGACCTCTGCTGATGCTTCCTCCGACCCAGCTCCACCCTCGAAGTAAATCTGCACATAGCTCTTCATCAAGTGTTCCCGAATGCTTCCCACTTCCGACTCGCCGGTATCCTTGTCCCATATCTTGTGTACCATCGTGCATATACCATCCTGCAAATAACAGATGGGTCGGAAGAGAAGGTAGGGTTGTCAAGCGAGACAATCCGACTTACCTGTGCGCAGTCCATGTTGTACCGATGAGCTTCAACGAAGAAATTCATGGTCTCTACAACCTCGCCCTTGACATTTGATGCAAGTAACTCGCATAAAGTGGGAACTGCCGAGTCGATCTGCTTAATGAACCGTATCCCGTCCGTATAGTACTTGAGAAATCCCCGAAGACTCTTCAGTTCCTTTTCGGAAGCCCCCTCCGCAACAGGAGCAGCCAGTGGTGCAGGCTCTTCGTTATTTTTGTCCGTCTCTGCTGGGTCCGTGACTGTGCCCAAAGTTTCATCAACATCCATTTGTTCGCTTTCTTCTCCTCCATTTGGTGTTTCCTTTGCAAACTTGTTCGAGTCATCAGCTGCGACTTCTTTGCCGGTCTCTTCGTCTTCCATTCCCGGAATCAGCTCAGTTGGAAATTTCGCCTTGACGGGTAAAGGCAAGGTGAGATCTGGGCCTTCGAGATTCAAACGGAGCATGAAAGTTCCAACTCACTTTAATCAACTCCTCCAGATTCTTCTTTTTCCCTTCAAAATACTTCAAAGATAATTTGCCCTCATCCTGAGCGATAGCAACGAACGGGGACGTTTGCAAAAATCGTGCCAGTAATTTGATGGCATTCTTTCGAACGTGACTGCTCTTGTCATGCAGCCGGCCAATTGTCAGATTTATCAGCATAGGCCGAGTGGTGATCGGAATGTCAGTCAAACCAGTATCTTCTCTTTGTCTGCGTAAAACCAAATATTTTATGAATTTTCTTCGCAACGATATAATGCGCCCATTTAGTGACCTTACTCTGTTAACTTCATTAAGACCTGTAAAAGCTTGACCCGCACAAAGGAATTCACGTCGCGAAACCTCTCTTGCAAAATGTCGTAGTACGCATGCATGGACGTTGCCGCGCTCGGTGAGTTATCCGTCGCCAGTAGGTTGTGAATCAGGTTTCCGATAACTTCAATCATGCATAATCTGATGGCGTACGACTGAAATGTACAACGAATGAGCACGCTCATTTCGTCCTAAGCACCATTGTCATGTTTACCTCTGAGTCTAAATGTACTTGCAAGTGGACCATCTGCTTCAAAACTTCTTTCGGCTGAAGCATTGATAGCGTGGTAAGGAACTTTGAGTACGCCTTCGCAACTTTGAGATCCTTGTCCGTGAAGACTCTTTCCGCAGATTCACTGGGAAATGTGCCGATCAGAACAAACTCTCGGTTGGCTGTGCATGGGCGGACAAAATGATAACTCATACCGAAGAACATTTTCAATCAATGCAGTCTCAGTGTATTGGGTAGCCAGCAGATCCATTAACTCGGCCACAAAATCCGCCAAATGGTCTTCGCGCAGATACTCTTTGGAGACGCGGGTTTGCACGCCTTCAGCAATTGCTCGTCAGCCCAGATCTAAAACATTGAAGACAAATATCCGCGATTGCGTACCATGTCCCAACCCTCTGTCATATCGGGTTGCGCATAACGCGAGAACGTGCATTATCAACTTCTTAAGGGCGTCATCTTTGACCGCATCGACGTCTTCAAGAATGAGACTGATGGACTTGGTAATCATGCTAAGAGTTGGGACGCGTTGGAGTAACCGCTCAAACAGATTCGCAGGCTTGTGACAGCACTCACTTCACTACCATATCGCGTTCCGACGACGCAATGATAATTCTATCAAGATCCAGCTTCAACAGCTTTTCCGCACTTTTCAGCACAAGCAACCTTTGAGCCGACCAATTCCACTCGGCACTTGTTGAAACTTTGGCTTTTGAGCCTCTTCCCTTTACGTCGATAACATGCTGTGGTGTCAGCCACAAAACTGCATGCGACAGTCACAATGCGCAAGGCTGACCTTCGGCTTGGCTCCTCCTGCAGCTTTCTCATTCTCTTTCCTCAGATTTCTCCATCGACCCTCCGATACCTCAATCAGCCAATGCCAGATGAAGGTGTACATCTCGACAGTGTACTTGTCTTGCTCAAAATTGTGCTGAGCATTTTCGGATAAATCGTCTTTCACCGAGGCAATCTGTTCGTCAAATACTTCAAGTCCAAAACATTCAAAAGGATGCTTACTGCACTACAACTTGCATTTAAAGGGAACAGACCTGAGACCAGAAGGTCGACAAATTTATTGCTTGCATCAGGGTTTAACGACTCAAAATGCCTGAGCGTGAACAACATCAAATTTGGTTTGGGTCATAGGGAACAAGGGTTCTGCGGCATCCAATACCTCACAAAACTACGCGCCATATCCCAGAAACGAGGCTGGGTGATGTAACTCGAGTCCCCTTGCAAATTCTCAACTAGTTCTGAGTGTTGACAACTGTACATATCAGCGCAAGAGCAAGGAGACGGTGCCATAAGCGTGGCATATTTTTTACCGTCCAGTGCACCCTCAACTTGGTCGGAATCCAAGTCGGGCACCACGCATTCTTCTTCGAACGATACTTCATTGTCTTGAAGGCGCACCAATTCTTCGTGAAGATTGAAGAACCCAGCCATGTTCAGCAGGACCAAGTGTTCCACCGGGCAGTATTCCACCTATGTATCCGTAAAGCCTATGCGAATTCTTCTAAAGAGAAAGAGCCGGAAAGGTAGGTGCTCAGGTGCTGGTGATGTGTGAGCGTTTCCCACAGTTTGCAAGCTTGTGCGTGTCCGAAAGTCGCACCGTCCGAATGTCCGAAGGAAGCTCACGTGACGCGCGCATCCATTGGACACGATGGCAGGCCATAAGTTAATTAACTAGGTAAACAAACAAGCTGCTCCACTTTATGTAGCGCATCAGACACCCGAGTCTACTTTTGATTTCCCGTTGGTATATGCAGAAGGCCCACACCGCACCTCATCGTTTCCCTTTTCCCTTCACAACCCTCTCCACCGCCTCCTCGACTGATACCGGCACCCACTTTTCCCCTTCCGAGACAAAGACCACCCCATCCTCAATATAACACAACAACCCTCCAACGCCTCCACCCTCCGCCATTAGAAACAAGGGTTTCCCAGTCTGCGGATGCACTTTTCCCTGCGCAGGTAAGAAAGTCACATCCCGCGCCGACGCTACCCGCTCCACATACTCTCGGAATGTGACCTCGTTCGACTTGGCGGTAGCAGCTTTTCGACGTTTGTCTTCTCGAATCTTTTCCGCTGCCTGCGCTGAAGTTAGGCCGTTCGCACCAAGACCCACGCCCACCCCAGCTTTCTCCAGCGCTATCGGACCCGGAATCGGCGGCATCACTCCACCGGCTCCGCCGCTCAATGCCCTGTTCATGAAATCTAGCCCAGCCTTGAACTGCCGCTTGATACCTTCCTCCGCTTGCAAAAATGGCGGGAAAAACGATTTCCAACTCGTATACCATTGCACGATTTCGTCGTGATTCGCGCCGGGACTCGAGAGCCATGCCCAGAGGATGCGGTGCCAGACAGGAAAGAATTCGGTTTCGAGTAGGTGCACAAGTAAATGCCCGGGGAGAAGAGCGTGCCACCGAAAAATCCATAATAGGGGTGTCGTGTCTTGCGCGGCCGGATTGATGGAAAAGTCCAGACGGAGAGTTTGCACGAGTTTGGGAAGAACGGTGCGGGTGAGGAGGGAGTCCATTTCTGTTTGGGGAAAGACCTCTTTCCAGGGGAAGAGGAGAGCGAGGGCCGTGTCGTCTCGGGGATGCCAATCGGCCAAACTTTGCGCCAGTTTTCGACGGATGGGGGCGTGAATGCGTTCTAGTCTGTCGCCAAGGACCGGGAGCCATGGGTGGATCCAGGTATGGATCGGGATTGGATTTTTGCGGCGGTCCCAGGCATCAACCTCCCGCTCGACTTTGGGCATGATTAGTTGGTCCAGGAGATTCGCGTGAAGCCATGGGGGAAGAAGAGAGGATGTATCTGATGGAGCGGTGGAGAGAGAGGCGGAAGTTGGGTGCCAGGCTTCAAGGAGTGAGATGATGGCGTCTGGATGACGAGGAGACCATTCGTTGCTAGTTTTGCGAAAAAGGACAGAATGGGCGGTCAATAAAATGGATCAAAACTTCAAGGAAGTAGATAACTGCGGGTCGCATTTCAACTTACTTGATGGCTTGCCTCAATTTCGGCACCCACACATGCCATAGCAACGCCTCGTATGGAGTCATCTTCTCCTGACCTTCGCTCTCCACCCTAGCATCCTCCCAGGTTCCTGCACTCCCTTTCTTAATCCCACCCCTCTTGGTCGGCGTCACTAACAACTTCCTCCACCTCCTACATACATCAGCCCCAGCCGTCGGCTCAGTCAGTGGATCCCAATCTCCCAACGCCCTTTTGAAAATCGGCGCCAAGCTCGCGACAACCACTTCGTCCATGCCGTAGGCGACAAACTCTTCAAAATACTCTGTTTCGAGTTTCGTAAACGGTGAGGCGAAAAGGTTGCACGACTGGAGCGCTTCCGTCCCCACTCTATTCGATCCGATACTTAGACACTCAAACTCGAAACTCTTTACGATCTGTGCGCATTCAGATGCGAGAGTGTTCACTTCTTTCAACCGGGCAATCCGCGTGGCTTCATCCGCAACCCCGACTTCCAGCCGCTTCAAGTCCCGTTCCAACCCTTCTCGGCGCATGGCTTCGATCCTGATTTGTCTCGTCACGTGCATCAGATCGTTTTGGGCTAGGTCGGCAATGAGGCGAAGATTGTGCCTAAGTTCAGGGAGGTGTTGGGTTGTTTCGATGGCTTGTGAGGCGGATATGGCCGACAAGTCGGATAGGACGCGGGCTTCTTTGCCCGTCATGTCAATGATTTTTTGCGATTGACCAGCATCGGCGGTTACTGGCAAAGGAGCGTCTTCCTGTTCCGCAATGATTTCATCTGCGGTTTTGTAAGCAACCTTGTTCCGCTTTTTCTTGCCGGGTGTCCCCTTTTTCCAAGCTTCGGATTTCAGCTTTGCTTTTGCCGGTGAAGCACCGACATCTGCCATTTCGTCATCTGATGTTATACCCTTTAACCGCTGGTCCCGCTTCACCGCATCTGTACGCTCGTCAAATCCGCCGTGACCGATACCCTTTCCCTTTGGACGGACTTTGACATCAATCGGCTCGGCGATACCTTGCCCTTCCCGCCCCAAACCCATTCCTTTTTCGTAACCCATTTGAGCGAGCAATTTGGAACCAATTCCTTTTGTGTATTTCTCAAAAACCCCAAAATCTTTGCCCGGTTTGGGAGACCCACGGGCGGAAGCGGGTGAATCGCGCCCCGAAAAGCGCGCTGTTGGAGAATTCATCCCAAGCGACGGGCGGCCATTTGCACGTTTCGAGCGTGACGAGGAGAATTCAGACGGAACAAAATCCTCAAGCGGGACTTGGGAGGCAGGAGTTGAGGGAGTCGACCCAAGTCCGCCTCTCTGCGATGCACCAAATCCAAGACCTGCGCCAGGAGATTTTGCATACCCTAGTCCCGCGCTTGCTGATGATCCTCCAAATCCCCGGCCCGCCCCATTACCGCCGGATCCACCAAATCCCAAACCAGCGCCCCCAAAACCCAATCCCTGCCTGGTGCCTGCCCCTAAACCTGGTCGCTGTGATACATCTTCATCTGAACCCTCGCCCCCGGCTTCGCCCTCACTGTTTTGTTCATCCTCATCGATCTGCATCTTGTTTCCAGCCTCATCTTCAGCAGAAGTTCCCTCCTCATCCTCGTCACCGCCCTTTGCATTCGCACCCGCATCACCGGTCCCCTTTCTAGAAGCGACGAAACGAACCCCAGACATATACTTCGATGAACCCTTTTGCCCGACGCCGCCCCTGCGACTTCCTCCGTGATTATCGTCGTCGTGGTCGTCATCTTCGGCAAAAATACCATACGTCGCGTCCTCTTTTGTTCGCCGCGGACGTTTCTTCCTCGACTCTAATAAATTTTTGAATGTAATTAGAATACAGTCGATGCCCAAACCCCCATGTCAGGGATAGCATACCGTAAAACAGGTTTGCTTCGTCGTCCAAGTCCTGTTTGGATACACCCATTCTAGCCATGTGAGCGCGATATTGTGCGTCGGCCTCCTCGTCCACGTCGTCCTCTTCACCGGAGGCGTCCGTTGACGAGTCGTCGTCGTCTTGATCCAGCCACTTTCTTCGTCTTCCCATTGTTGCGTAAAGCAAAAGTGCAGGTAGGTACAGTATTCTGTCGCGAGTGGAATGAGATCACACTACCTACCGGTACCGGTAACCCGCTCTTTTGCAAGCAACCGTGCAGCACCTCAAGCGTGTGTCACACACTGCCTTAATTATACAACGTCATCAGTTTGCGGTCCTGCGATTGGTGGAGTATTTTTGGCGGCTCCAAGGCCATTTGAATTTCATCATGCAGAATCCCGCTTGAACATAAACAGACGACACAGGACGACATCAGCTTCCATCCATCTTGCACACTCCAAAATCCCTGAGATTCTCACAACCGAAACACAGTTAAACTTCAATTTCGCAAAAATGGCGGCTGTCGACTTTGACACGGCATCAGTACACTCGGACACGGCCTCGGAATTCTCAGACAGGTCAACCACCGCTGCCCCAGCGCAAACAACGGGTGGTCCTCTTCCTCGCTCTCACCTCTACACATGTCTATCTGTAAGTTTTGTTCTACCACCCCGGTTCTCCTCATTTGATGAGAAACTCATAGTCGCCCCACAGTGCCACGTAGCATTCCACACCGCCGACCAACAAAGAGACCATATGCGAACCGACTGGCACAGATACAACCTCAAACGAAAAGTGGCCGAACTTCCTCCCATCCATCTTGAAGACTTTGTGGAGAGGATCAAAGCGGCGCAGATCAAAAATAATGCTGAAAATGAACGGAAGGGTGGGGCGGCAGGGGATCGAGGTCAAGAGTGTGGTGTTTGTGGGTGGGTATCCTTTGAGAGCGAATAACGAGGGCAGAAGAAGCTCGCTCCCAGCCCCTCTGCGCGAGCGTAGAGATGCGCAAATCTCAATGGGTTGAGAAGCAAACGCACTTGCAGAATTTGCGCAAGGGGCAGGGCGGTTCAATATTTCGAGGTCAACGCAACTAACCAAAATATGTACCTTCTGCCGTTACTTAGAAAAACGTACTCATCGGAGAACGCGTACACAAACCACATCTCATCCAAAAAACACAAGGAAGCGCAAGCGCGGTACGACAAATCTGGCGGCCGCTCACTCCCCGCCAAAAAGGACACCTCAACCACCACCAGCGCTCCCATCGTTTCTGCTGCTCCCATCCCATCCACTGCTGCCATTTCCACTTCGTCGTCTGGCGCATCCTCCGCTTCCTCGTCGTATGTCGTCGTGGGGTCCAGCAGTTCTTCACCACATGTCGCTGCGGACGTTGCTGCAGCCGATGCCGGTAGCAAACAACCAAACTGGAAACAACAATTTGCGGGTGCAAAGACCGAGGAGGAACTTCTGGAAATTATGGAGCGAAAGGCGGAGACGGCTGTCAGATTGGAGGAAGGGGATTGTTTGTTTTGTTCTTCGAGAACCACGAGCTTTGAGAGGTATGTTGGGCGCTCCACGAATACGTTTTGTTTCTCGATGTGTTGTGCGCCGAATTCATCATCCTGACCATCATTTTCCGTCCCCAGTAATATGGAGCATATGGCCAAACAACACAGTTTTTTCATACCCGATATTGAGTACCTGGTGGATGCAAAGGCCCTAATTAAGTACCTGGGCGAAAAGGTTGCCATCGCGAACGTTTGCCTTTACTGTAACGGGAAGGGAAGAGCTATGCACAGCTTGGAGGCCGTTCGGAAGCACATGGTGTGTCTCACGTTTGATCGGTTTCCACGTGACTTCAGGTGTTTTATACTGATGCTCGGGTTAATTCCAGGTGGACAAGGGACACTGCAAAATTTTATATGAAGACGGTGCCGAGCTTGAAGTAGCCGATTTCTACGATTTTTCGTCGACGTACCCCGACGAAGCCGAGAGTGTTAGCACTGGGAAGGGCAAGGAGGCTGCGGATGAAGAATGGGAGGATATCGGGAGCGACGACGAAGAGGAACTTGGCGATATGTCCAATGCACCTGGGTAAGGAAATACCATGGTGATTTTGGTGCTTGTTTTCAGGAGTTTCTGACCCGTCTCGACCCAACAATTTGAACAAACAGTGCCGTCCGCATCACAAACGATGAAACGCAACTCATCCTTCCCTCTGGGGTGCGTATAGGCCACCGTTCGTACCGCAAATACTGGAATCAATCCCTAAAAACGGAAGATACGCGCGACGCGCACCTCATTCACCGCCTGTCGTCCCAATACGCGATGTTGGGATACGAGAAGACGCCGTACGAAGTGGCCGTTGCGCATCATCAACGCAGGATGCAGGCCCGTGCTGGGTTGGAGAGGCACAAAGAGTTCAGGGCGCGGGTTGGGGTGAAGCACAATATGTTGCAGAAACACTTTAGGAGTCAGATCGGTTTTGGAGTGTAAACCAGGTGGCCGTGGTGAAGGGTTTCGGGCATTTTGGATGGGCAAGATTGGGTCGGTCATTTTGTTGTTGGACCTCCGCCCCAAGATAGGTCTGGCAATGCTGTTTCGACTGCCGCCGCAACAAAGCGCATGAACGCATAAATTGCATCATAAATTGGTTCTGCCCCTCCGCCGTTTTATATGTTCTCCCAAAACCAGATACCGTGCTTCATATTTTCTCCCAAAACCAGACTGTGTGGGCATAGAGTCGCACCAGTATCAAGACGGCCTACCTATCAAAGGCTCCGTTGCCCTCAAAGGAATCGGCCAACATATGGACATGGGTGTGTGACAGCAGCTAAACTTGCAGGGTTTTATGCGACCATTTCCTGGTTGCTTCCATTTGTGGTACAGGTTGCATTTTCTCCAGCTGTGTCGACGTCCCACAAAGATAAAAATAGCACACGTCGTCCCTTGTGTGGATAAAACTCAGCGTTTGAAGTCAGATTTGGATACCCTGTGGTGCAACCGCAAGCGCGCAGCCGGGATTTTCAAGCCTTGCTGTCACGCAGACACCTTCACAACTCGATCAATTTCCCATCCTTCCCTCTTGTTCAAAACAACGGCGCAACGGGAAGCGACCTTGCAACCAAAAAAGCACACCTGAGTAAAAACAACCCCACTTCTATTACGTACCGCCAGTCGGGCGCATCATTCCCCAACACATTCAAGTAAAAGCTTGGCTTCTGTGCTGAGGCCGGCAGATTTCGTTCATACTCCAGTTTCCTTCAATTAACTTTTACGGTAAGCGGGTTTTTTTGTAGAGGGCGGTAGGCCAAAGCCTTTGCCCTTTTGTCCGTTGTTACCTGCAGTGGATTCTAATCTTTGCAAACCCATCACAGCCACATACCCACCATCAGCATGTCTGACATGGACTACGAAGAGGAATATGACTATGAAGAGGATGGGACGGAGAACGATGATGACGATGAGGACATGGATGACGGAGATGATTATGATGACGACGACGATGACGACGACGGCGACTTCGACACCGACGACTTCGCCCCCGTCATTGCCGACAAGGACGTCCGAAAACCGTACGAAGTCGAATTCACGGTCCATTCGATGCAAGATATACTCAACTTTCAAGAGAAAGAGTTAAGCCATGTCTCTGCTCTACTCGGCTGCGCGCCTGAACATGCAGCTACGCTCCTCCGACATTTCCGCTGGAATAAGGAGAGAATGATCGAACAATACATGGACAAACCGGAACAGGTTTCGATGGAAGCGGGTGTGATCATCGACTCCGCGAAGCAGCCAAAGTTCATTGCTGTCAAGGGATTTTGCTGCGACATTTGTTGCAATGACGAGCCTGGCCTCGACACCCTCGCCCTTTCTTGCAACCACCGCTTTTGCCGTGATTGCTATGAACACTACCTCACCCAGAAGATTGCCGAGGAGGGCGAGAGCCGGCGGATACAGTGTCCCGCCCAATCATGCAAGCTCATCGTCGACGAGAAGACAGTCAAAATGGTCGTGAAACCGCAGATTGCCGAAAAGTGAGTGTGGCCAAGAGAGGCGTAGCATTTGGGCCCCGAAGTTCGGATGGTAGCATTTCTGTTTTCCATTTCATGTTTTTAACGACATTTCATTTCTAGGTACGTCAATCTCCTCCTCCGCACCTACGTCGACGACAATGATTTTCTCCGTTGGTGCCCTGCACCTAACTGCGAATACGCGCTTGAATGCCATGTTCCGACATCATCGTATACCGAGGTTGTCCCAACCGTCCAGTGCAGATGCGGCCACCGCTTTTGCTTCGGCTGTGGCCTGCCTGATCACCTCCCCTGCATCTGCGCTCTCGTCAAAATTTGGCTCAAAAAGTGCCAAGACGACTCCGAAACCGCAAATTGGATTTCCGCTAATACCAAGGAATGCACAAAGTGTAATTCGACTATTGAGAAGAACGGCGGTTGCAACCATATGACCTGCCGGAAATGCAAGTATGAGTTCTGTTGGGTATGCTTGGGCCCTTGGTCTGAGCATGGCACGGCGTGGTACAACTGCAATCGGTTTGACGAAAAAACTAGCGTTGACGCGAGAGATGGGCAGGCCAAATCGCGACAGGCATTGGAACGGTACTTGCATGTAAGTCATGCAGCCATTGCATCTCAGTGCTGTACGTATATTCATACTTGATACCTTCAGTACTATAATCGGTATGCAAATCACGAACAATCAGCCAAACTGGATAAGGACCTTTACGAGAAAACAGAAAAGAAGATGGAGGAGATGCAGCAATCCTCCGAACTCAGTTGGATAGAAGTTCAATTCCTTCGCAAGGCCGTGGAGGTTCTCTTGCAGTCCCGCCAAACCCTGAAATGGACCTATTGTCTCGCATATTACCTCGCCCGCGACAACATGACGGCTCTCTTTGAAGATAACCAGCGTGATTTAGAGATGGCTGTCGAGCAGCTATCCGAATTGCTCGAAAAGCCCATTGAGGCAGGGGCGATTGGCGAGTTGAAGCAGCAGGTTTTGGATAAGACGGTGTACGTGTCGCAGCGGAGGGAAGTGTTGTTGGTGGATACGGCGAAAGGGTTTACGGAGGGAAGATGGCGGTACAATGAAATGGCTGGATCGACGGGCGTGTTGATTGGTGCGTCGTGATGCACGCAATTAGGGTTGAGGGACGTTATGGGATTGGGGAGAATCGAGTAGGTAGCTGTATGTAGTAGTAGCTCGACTTGCAAATATACACGATCATGAACACAATCGCCAGCAGCACATTTAGACAGGGAGCTGGGCAAGGCGATATATTATCATTGACGATAATGAACAGCTGTGCCTAACGCTAATTTGGTTGCCGTACCGTCCACAAAACCATCATTCACAACCGCAGCCCTCCAAAAAATCCCTCACCAATTTCAGTTTCACACCAGAAAACTACCACCCATCATGCTCCCTTTCCACTTGCGGCCGTTTTTTCCTTGATGCCCTCACAAACCTTCCTGGCGTCACCGAAGAGCATCCGTGTATTGGGCATGTAAAACAATGGATTCTGCACATCTGCGTAGCCAGATGCCATACTGCGCTTTACCACCACCACCTGTTTCGACTGCATGAATCGATGTTCAGTGAGTGTCAAGGCAAAACAGAAAGAATATGAGTGGTTGGTTACCTTCCAAACGTGAAGCACGGGCATGCCTGCAATAACGGATCCCGGTTCTAAAGCAGCCGGATTGACCGTATCGTTCGCTCCAATAACAAGCGTGACATCCGTATCTTCAAAATCGTTGTTTATTTCGTCCATCTCCAACACAACTATCATACAAACCGTGATCAGCATTATACGTTACGCGCTGGAACTATGATATCTGAAAACTTACTGTCGTATGGCACGCCTGCCTCGGCCAACAAAACGTTCAACTGCCCCGGCATCCGTCCTGCAACGGGATGAATTCCAAATCTCACATTGACTCCCCGATCTTTCAGCATTTTTGCAATATCCGAGATTGCGTACTGCGCTTTGGCAACCGCAAGACCGTAGCCGGGTGTAATAATGACCGATTGAGCCGTCGAGAGGGCGTCAACGGTTTCGTCAACCGTCGTTTCAGTTACGGTTCCTTCGACCTTCGCTGCAGTGGAGGCAGCAGGTGCTACGGTACCGTAACCACCAAAAAGAACATTGAATATGGATCGGTTCATTGCTTTGCACTGAATGGACGAGTTTGTGAGATTGGGAGTTGGCAGGAACATTCAAAAGCTAACTCCTCACCATAATGTACGACAAAATTGCTCCGGAAACACCAATCAGAGCACCAACAGTGGTCAGTAGTTCGTTGTCAAGCATAAACCCCTCCGCGACCAAAGCCCAGCCCGAGTAACTATTCAATACGGTAATCACGACCGGCATATCGGCTCCTCCGATGGAGGCAGTCATGTGCCAACCCTTTGCGAAGGACAAAAGAGCGTTGGCTGCAAGGCATAATAGGCCCACACCCAACGTACCGGCGTTGAGGAAACTGGCCATAGCGCCCAGGTTAGCGAGACCCATGCCAACATTAATCAAGTTGCGGCCGGGAAGGGTAAGGGGCCGGGAGGAGAGGAGGCCCTGAAGCTTGCCGAAGGCGACCAGCGACCCGGTGAACGTCAGCCCTCCAATCAATACTCCCAAATACGCCGTGATTTGGTGCAAAGCATCACCCGGATTGGCCCAGTACGCGCCAATGGATGTCAACACCGCCGCCAACCCTACAACGCTGTGTAGTGCCGCCACCATTTGCGGAAGCTCGGTTGCAGTCACTCTTCGTGCCAGAATCGCACCGAGACTCGCCCCCAATGCAGTGACAATCCCAAATTGCGCCATAACGAGTGGGGGGAACCCAACAGCCGCCAGCGACGTGAGGATTCCTGATCCAACACCAATCATTCCTAGGGCATTACCCGCACGCGCAGTGACTTGCGAGCTCAAGCCAGATAGGGATGCAATGCACAAAAGAGACGAGATAAGATAGCCAGCCGGTACAATCCCAGCTGCACCCGACGTTGCTGCCCATATGAACCCTCCTGCAAACACCGCTGCGGGGATGCCGTATAGATATGTGTATTCCGGTGGATCGTTGGGTCGCCGGAACATGTCCAACATGCGCTGGGAGACGATGAAGCCACCAGATACGTTGATTGTCGCCAATAACACTGAAAGCGCACCGAGCAGTTGGGGACCAGTGTGCGGAAGAATTCCGCCGCCCATTACGAACATGCCGCCAACACCCACGAGACCCGAAATGGCGTTAGTTACAGACATTAGCGGTGAATGCAACGCCGGTGTGACCTTTAATGCAGACCAACAATATCAGCGCATCATGCATTCGATATGCAACCTCACGAAGGCATTTCCCTACCTCCCAGACCACGCGATGTCCAACAACTGATGCCAAGGCAAAGGTTGTCATGCGCTGCACAAAAGCTGGTCCCATCACTTTGCCCACCAACATCAAGGCCGAGATTCCACCGGTCCATAACACGACTTCCTTTGCCCGCTCACGGAACACTGTCATCGCCACCTGCTCGGGTGTTGGCGGCGCTGCAACAACTTTGGGTGCAGCCGCTGCGGGGTGTGCCACGACAGCTGGCGCGGGCGGGGTTGGGGGAGGCCATAGGAGTTTTCCATGTTGCAAAACGATGGCACCGCGTGTGACTTCATCATTGAGTTTGATGTCGTAGCTTTTTCCGTCTCCCAGGGAAAGGAAAAATTTGGTAATGTTGTTGGAGTATAGGGTGGATGATTGCGTTGGAAGCCGGCTGGGAAAATCGGTGTAACCTGTGTTCATGGCAGGATGAGTGTTCCGAATTTGTACGCAAGTTTAAATGCAAATATTACCGATGACAGTCACTCCTTCGTACACGTATGCTTCTCCAGGCTTGGTAACTTCAATGTTACCGCCAGCTTCAGCCGCTAAATCCACCATAACAGATCCCTGTTTCATTGACGACACCATTTCGCGACTGATCAGAATCGGTGCGCGTTTTCCAGGAATCATTGCCTGGAAGGATCCAAGGCTGTCAGTGTCACAGCTTCTAGGAGACAAACTAGCAGGATATACGCACCGTGGTAATGACAATGTCAACGTCCTTGCACTGTTCTGCAAACAGTTTCATTTCTGCCTCAATGAATTCCTTGCTCATCGTCTTGGCATATCCGCCTGTTCCACTGCCGTCTTCTTTCATGTCAACCTCCAAAAACTCAGCACCGAGCGACTGCACTTGCTCTTTCGTTGCTGCACGCGTGTCAAAACACCTGACAATTGCGCCCATCCTACGAGCCTACGCAAAGTGTAAATCGTAAGGGCTTTTTCATAAAATTGGTGGGAAGCATCAAAGTATGGTTTACCGTTGCAATAGCGCTGAGCCCAGCGACGCCCGCGCCGATAATAAGGACTTTGCAAGGCGGAATTTTACCGGCAGCAGTGATTTGACCCGTCAGAAAGCGACCAAAGACATTTGAGGCTTCCAAAACGGCCTTGTATCCAGCAATAACGGCCATGGAACTTGATAGACACAAAGCTTCCCTCAGCCTCCACATTGATTGCTCAAATGAAAAGCTTGTACCCACCTCAACGCGTCAAACGTCTGAGCCCTACTGATCCGGGGAATAGCATCCATCGCAAAAGCCGTGATACCCCTCCGGCTCATCATTTCAATCACCTCCTTATTCTGGGCTGGATACAGGAAACTCACAATCGTTGACCCCTCTTTCAATAAATCCACCTCATGTTCCCCTGCCACCTTCCCGCCTCGGGTTTGTAACGGCCGTACTTTCAATATCACATCTGACGCGGACAAAACGTCCAAATGCGTTGTGAGGGTCGCGCCGGCGGCGACGTATTGAGCATCGGTGAACTGCGCTTTCAAACCAGCGCCTTCTTCCACTTTGACAGAATTGATGCCCTTTTTGAGGAGGAGGGAGACGTTGGCGGGGGTGAGCGCTACTCGCTTCTCATCGGCATGAATCTCCTTGGGAACGCCGACAGTGAGTGAGGAGTATGGCACTCCGGCGGGCTGGACTTCTATGTTTGGGTTACGTCAACCCGAATGTCAGTCAATGAGCCTCACTCGTAATGTGTACCGTCAGCTCATTATTACCCTTTTTCGCTTCAGTCGCAAAGGTTCTTCTGACATTCAGCCGAAGGCTCGCAACGCAATATCTGGATGTCCCTCCTACCGGTAAGGCAAAGAAGGTTTATTGAATTCGTAAATATATCTGGAAATGCAACAAACCGGACCCACATACCAACAACAAACTTCAACCCGGCAAGGACGCTCTCCCTGCACACACGCGGTCCTTCGCCGCATCGCAGGCGACGCGATATCACTCCGAGTGTCATTGCAATGTGGTTGTATGGTAAAAACTACCGCCCTATCGGCGGTTAGGGAGCGAAAATGCTATCTTTCTCGAGATGGGAATGTGGGAGAAAAGCAGCAATCCTGGCGGCGAATGTCTTCCCCATGGGCTCGTGAAATGTACGAGAAGGCAGACCCCACACCCATCGCGTCCGGATCACTTCAAGCACGACCATCAGCGCGTCAATCTAATCACCAGTCTGCGCCACCAGACGCGTTCGTCTAATCGTGTTCGCTCCCAGGCTGAGGTTCAGCGCTCTGCCCAGTCAGGTACATCTGGAGCGTGTGCGCTGTGTGGTGGACTGTGTGAAGTTGTGGTGAAGGAGCTGGTATGGACGAGTGTCCTAAATATTTACCAATGCAAAATACGTGAATGTTTAATGGTCATCCGACGAAAACACTCGCTGCGATTTCCTTGAAATGATTGATCCAGAGAGCATCAAATATGCCATCTATGTGCCTTTCTCTGGACAACCCCATCTGTGATCAGTTCCATGTTATCCTCGGATCAGTGGATCTGACCTCAAGAATGTCAACGGAGGGCGGAAGAGAACGGCGACATGCGGTTGGATATACCGCTGGGGTATCCGAAGGCTCTTTGTCCGTGCGGGCAGAAAAATAAAACCAGTTAGGGAAGTAAATTTACGCCGAACGAAACCTAAGCGTAAATCCGTGGAAGTAAATCAATCTCAGACGGGAAGGGGTGACACCAGTCGGTTCTGGAGGAAATTGCACATGAATCGGGGAGTGACATCGAGCAATTGTGGAGAACTTTATACAATGATAATCAACTGGTTTCAAATACACGCCACAAGGCCGCGAATGCACACGAGAACAAATTACAAAAAAAACCATATACGATGACTTTTGAAGATTGATCTATGATACAGCACTGCTTCTGATATGCAGCAATTGCAGGCCCCGAAGCATGTTATTCCTGGTGCCGAACATTTATTTGGAGATACCAATGACACCGCAAGCGAGACGGCCTGTATAGAGCGATATTGTGATCATGAATAAAACGCCACAACATCATCCCCAACCTGATCGGGTTTCATGCAAACCCTTACCTCCAGCGTTGCCGGTCAACTTCGACTGCTCGTGTGTAGTAACACCAAGGTCATCCTCGTCGGCGTGAACGACAATGGTTCGGCTGTTATTGAACGAATGGCCAAATGCGTCAATATCTGTCTTCAAAACATTCCAGCCGCGCAACAAAACAGCAGAAACCACAAATATTTACCCAATGACGCTCAGAGGACCGATAAGAGACACCTGGTTGTCCTGCAACTTGGTGGTGACGGTACCATCGGGACCCGCAACAATGTTGCCCAAGTCACCGACGTGACGGACGGCTGCGTCTGGGGCGCCGTGGTCCTTACCGTGGGGGTTGAAGTGGCCTAAACGGCATTGAAGCGGGAGCTCGTCACTATGTTGCTCACGACTAAAAACACAGTTAAGGTGAGGTGCGAGACCCCAACTCACCGCCAGCAGAAGTGCAGCCGTTGGTGTTGTCTCCAAATTCGCTGTCAGAGGAGCATGACGTCAGCAAGCAATTTCACCATCGACATTGCTTCAATGCCCATCTTTCAACTTACTGAACGTGGAAACCGTGCTTGCCAGGGTTAAGACCCTTAAGGTTGATCTCGACGGTGGTGGGCTTACCCTCTGCCTCTTGGGTGAAGGTGACAGTTCCGGTGACGGGGCTGTCTCCGCGAAGAACGCTGACTGCTTTGACCATCTTTCTTTGCTTAAAGGAAATAAGGAGGGTAGGTAGGTAGTGGATAGGAAGATTTGTTGCGAAGTGTACTGGATTGCTCGACGATGCGGAACGCGTGATAACACCAACGGACGACCATGACGACCGGCGAATTTCATTTCAAAGCAACCAGCAAAAATCCCTCATCTGAACCCCCCTGGCGTGACGCAATGTCGGTTCTCACTGTCGGCACGTCGTTGTTCGGAAGATGCATCGTTGTTCGGAAGATGCATCGTTGTAGAAGGTCTGGTAAAAGTTCTGTCGTGGACATATTTTTTACCCAGGTCCTTGTTCAGGGTCTGGCAACAGGTGTGTCCTGAACATACGTGGTTCTCGCTGCTGGACCTGGCAAACCAGTGGAGTAGCAGATGTCAAACTTCAAGATGCCGAGTCTTCTTTGTTATTAAATCCCTCGATTGAGTCCTTCATATTTTTCTGTTACTGAAGCACCCAGTATTCAGAGCGAGGGCATGCTATAGTTGGGAGATGTGAGGTTCTGAGGGGACGGAGTATTTCAGTTGATCAATGGCTTCCAAAAGTGATGCCGCATTTGTAGCCACCCGGACCAAGGACACGCAGCCATGTCCTCGATCCATGCCAGGCGTTATGTCCCGAGCTGCGGTGCTTGCAATAGGGTGCAGCACCAATGGATGAAGAACGAGGCACTTCAAATTCCTATATATTAATGATGTTCTCAACCCTCCGTATCAACACCATGACCGCTTCGCCTTCATTCCGTTTTCAGTTTTGGATATACTTTTCACGGATATCCTTCCATTGGCGCTAGATGAGGACAATGACAAAACCGATTGTCAGTCGCGAAGTTCATTCTTACACCAGCGATGACTGAATGACCGAAATGCAAGGGAAAAGAGACGATCCAAACATACCCCTTTGTTGAGAGAGTCCCACACATAGTCCGCACCCGTGTCGACCGCAATTTCAAGGAAGAAGGCACCAGCGAAGGCCGTTACCATGAAGGATGAGCTCCTCCGGAAGAACACTGAATGGACGGAAAGGGGGTCAGGTTAGAAATGATGGTCGGCAGATGAAGCTCTTAGAAATGATGGTCGGCAGATGAAGCTATGCTCTTGGTGGGAGGACGAACCGTTGTAAAGCTTCTTGGTGAAGAAAGCCATCGGGAGGAAGCTTTTCGTTGATGTGAGTTGATGGCGTGTTCTGGCAAAGTGTCGTTGGGCGTCTTTGGGCGGTTGGGTTGTTTCGACAACTGTGGCGCGGTCTTGTGGCTGGTGATTGGCCCATTTCCGTGATGTCAGCAGGGACCTTTCATCAGCTATTTAATCACTGCCGGGTACCCAGTGGATCAAAGTCGGATCAACCGTACCGCGGTAAGTTATCCGCCGATGGCTTGGTGCTCTATGCCTCAGCCACAGGCAGCTCCGCGTGCAAAGCCGAGGGCGAGTTGGACGAGTCGTGCGAGGACACGAAGGCCAAGGTTCGCCCGGCAGCAAGTTTGTTTGTGGTGGAGCATCAATTCCTAATTTTTTCCATCTCCAATCATTGTCATTTTGCAAAGAACCATCTGAAGTAACTTAAAAAAAACAGTATTAACAATGCCCGACAACGGTGAACTCCGTGCCACAGGAAGAATAAAGTCGGGTCTGCCGTCCACTTTGCCATCGGGACGGAGGGTATCAAAGGTTACCCGCGCATGCGATGGTACACAGAAAACCCATTTAAGCGGCACGGATCTGTGCTCCGACGCTCCACAGTTACGCTGATCACTTGATTCCTTATCCAGCATGTCGTACCCGCCGTGTGGGTTGTTCGGGACACTCGCCATGTCCCCGGTGTGTGGCCGCCGGATATCTATGTACGTACACGTTCGCGCAGAAGAAAAGAGGACCCCCTCGAAAAGATGTTGGAATACCAAGAGCTGCGGAAGGTACTGTTGTGGGCAGGATTTCATGCGGAGCTGTTGGCATTGCTGATAAAATGGACCATTGAAGTAGGCAACCAGAAGCCAACTCCGCCGGTACAACGTAACGTACCAGACTCCTTTCAAGTTGGGCAGACCCCCAACATGTGAGTAGAACGGATGTCACCGCTGAATGTCGATGTGTCCATTAGCAGACGTTCATGTATCTTGGGTGAAAATGACAGTCTCACGCAAACTATTCTCTTCACAACAGCCCCTCAAATCAAACGCCATCACCATCCCTCAGTTCTACACCGTCACTAAGTTCAAATCCAGAATCACCGCCTTCGGATAACCTGAATTCCGGACCCGAAGACTCATCTTTAGGGCAGCTTTTTTCTGATGTTATCCCTCCTCCACCGCCAATGGATCACCCGTCGATGCTCTCTTCCACCGCAAATCCTAAGCAACAGATTGGGCAATTTGTAGCAGGTGAGTCTTGGTTTGGATATGTAGATTCCGCAAGTGCCTCCCGCTTATATCCCCCCCTACTCTCAAAAGTCGATTTTGTGAATGCACCTGATCAGCCTCTCATATTCTATGGAAGAACAGGTTAGCATGCATTGCTGATTTCCGGCAGTGAGCGAACCACTCACAGTATCATATTCTATTTTTCCCTGCCCTACTGATTAAATCAGTTTCTGGAGGGTTCAACCACCATCAGGCAAACGACATGGATGCATTAATCGATGGCGTCCGCAAAGTCAAGCTCTGGGGACCTCCACGTCCACCGCCATGCACAGTTCTTCCATTCCCTGACCTGCTTCCTTGCTCTCTTGAACTCTGCTTCCATCTCGTTAACCTGCACTTTGTTCACGTCCACCCTTTCCTTCCAATGCTGAACCGCACCAAATTCATGGCCTCGTTTCATAAAGTCACCGAGGAAAAATTTCAACTCCTTCTGTGTGCAGTGCTGGCGTTGTCAGCAATGGGTTGCAGCGATTTACGGGCGTATGGAATTGAGGATTCGCAAGCACTTGCGGAGACCATGTTTGATCGCGCGAAAGGGTTATATTTCAGGCAATTTGAGACAGGGAGTACGGCTTCGGTACAGGGGTTGATTCTGATGGCAGTATATTGTGATGTGAAATATGGGAAGTCGAGTAAGGCATTCGTATATCTTGGTAAGATGAAAGTCTGCCCTTTCAATGTCTGGGTGTTCTCCTTCGTGAATGATAAACGTATGGCGTGACTCGCTGTTAGGTGCTGCCCATCGACATGCGATTGAGCTTGGAATGAACTTGGATATCTCGATGATAAATTGCGAGAAATTGGATGATGAGACGAAGTGTGAGATGAGTAGAACATGGTTTTGTTTGTGTATGTTCGGCAGTCCTTAGTGCTTCGAGTCAGAATGTGAAACCGCATACTCACCTGCCGATACAGACATCATCGACCGCCAGCAAGGCATAGAACTTGGGCGGCCCATGGCCATTCGCGACGAAGAGTATACAGTTGAAATCCTCAACCGCATCCGCGATCCTGCCCTTCGGGACCTCCATTATCACGCAGCCCTTTTCCGCATTGTTGGCCGCATCGCTGAGTGTGCCAACGTGTCCCGCGCCACCTTCTCCCTACCTTCTTTGGTTGGCAACATGCGTCTTTCATCCATGTTGCTCAAGCAGCTCGACCATTGGCGCGATTCATTGCCGGCCCACCTAGCGGAACCAACTACATCAGCCAATCCAGACGACAGCGGCACTTCTTTCCCACACTACCTCCACCTCATGTACTACACAATGAAAATCATCGTCCTTCGTATCGGATACGGCACCATTGACCACTCCTGTGCGTGGCGCATCCTCCGTCTCCTTAGCTACCTAACTCCCGCGAACCCCTCTGCGACATCGACGTTCCGGATGCCGCTAATGCCTCTCGCGGCCTTGACTGCCACCAGCTCGTTCGTATACACTTTGATTGGACCTCCCATCTATGCAGAACCCGAAGCGCGACGAGGCACTATGATGGGCCTTCAATACCTCAAAGAGATGCAAAATCTGTGCAAAAACGCGAGAGGATACTGCCACTTCATTACCGACTTGTTGGAACGAAAGGGGATTAAAATTGAGCCTGTTCACAATGCGGTGTTCGACCCTGCCAGTTCTGGCAGCACTGTTTTCGGGGTTGGTGTTAATGGAGGCGGCTTAGAGGAGCAGGTTGTCCAGCCGATGCTAGGTGGTGCTGCAAACCCGTCGTTCTTGAATTTAACGCAGTTGGAGACGATTGCGAATGGAGAGTTGACGCAGGGGGCTGGATATTGGTCGTCGCTCTTGATGTTGGAGGATGCGGCAATGAATGATATCATCGCTGGCGGTGGGACTGGAGTCGCGAACGTAAATAGGGGTGGGGTTGATCTTGGCCCCATTGATGGAGAGATGGGGTTGGGAGGCGGTACGGAGATGGCCCAGATGATGTCTACGATCGAGGAACTGCTGGCTTAACTTGGTTTTGGAATCTGACTCTATCATTATATTGTACATAGTGTAAAAATGAAAACCTCTCTCCAAAACGGTTCTTCATGGCTCGTCAGACTCGCTTTCTTCAAAGTTAGCCAGCACGCACAATAATTGTGGGTCGACATTCTTCTCGTCACTGGCTATTTATTCCTATGCCGGCAGGCATCTTACAGCGTGCAGCACTCTTTCGTACTCCAGCCGAGCATTCAACGTCCTCGGGTGAGTCTCCCCATAAGCTATTCTCCTCATCTCAAAACATCTCCCAAAAGCCTCTCGCGCAGCTTCCAGCGCCTTCGCAGCACCCTCGTCCCCACCTGCCAATATCCCTTCTTCTGTGGCGCGAGCGACAATTTCTTCCGTTTCTCCCAACCTGCACCAAAAATCGGCCGTCTCTGGCCAATTTGGCGGCACGGCACCACCGTTTTCCATTCCCTCCACCACAGCTCGAGCGTACTTTGCAGCGGCAGGGAAGTCATTCAGTCTAAAAAAGACGTTGACCAATGTAGCCCGTGCGTTTAGGAGGAGACTGTGTCGAGGGTGAAGGCGCCTCGTACATCTTGTGTCTTCCCCTTGATCCCCACCACCATGTCGAACCAGAAATCGTTCAAAAGCCGGTTTGGCTCCATCCGAATCTCGGATTTTCACAAAATCCATGGCAGACTCAAACTCTGCTTCCGCAGCTGCCTGTTCCGCCTGAAACTCCGTTGCCGTCATCCAACAATCGCAGGACTTTTTGTCGCAGCGATACCTTCCGATATCCTCCGTATCATCCTCAGTCTCCGCCACATACATCCCGTCTCCACATACCCGGCACATTAGCCCTTCAAGCTGCGCATCGGTGCCACCTCTCCCTACGCATCGCTCGCATTCACACCAAAAGAACTTTGTCTCCAGGAGCTTTCCCCTCCGTTCCTCCCGTCCGGCATAGAGATCTACATATGAAACGCATAGTTCTTCCCCTTCCTTCACGTCCCGTAAGGTGCGAACAACCATCTTTCCATAGGGTGCGCCGACATATGCACAATTGGGAGAACAAGAGTGGTTGAGCATAGCTACGAGAGGAAACATGCCAACTGCAATATCAGAGTTTGCGTTTCCCGTTGGGTCTCGAATACCGTGGCTGTTGGCGTTTATTTGACACGCCAGAGTGGTGATTTCGGCCGCGGTTGCAGTGAGAGTAGGCGGTAGTTGAGACGCGAGATCTGCAGCAGCTGCGGAAACCGCGCTCAACCAGGCGTCTTTGTAAGACAATTGGTGCGAGAGGAGATCTTTGACGCACGCGTAGGGTGTGGGTCTTTGCCGTGTTTGTGTGTCAGATTCCGCGCCGGTATCGTCTCCCGTTTCGTCTAGACTCTTGCGCACCAGGACGGCGAGAACCAATCGCATCAACCCATAGTCGGCTGAATTTGCTGCGGCTGTACCGGGTAAGTCTCTCAGAACACGACACTCCAGCTTATGCCTGGGGAAGTCCTCTTCCCGGCACCTGCGCGAGCAATAGAACGCTTGCTGCCTACACTCCTCGCAAGCGAGTTCTCGTCTGGCCGCGGCTTTTTGCGCGGCGCCAAAAAGGGTTGGACCATCGTCACTGTCGCCGGCAACAGCAGCATCAGGAAGGGGGCGTAGACATTGAAGGCACGTCTCATCCATGTATGGCTTGAGAATAGCGAATGCGGCCGGCAATTCCTCCAACACCGTCGTGCCAGCAGACAGCGGCCGAAAAGCAACAACATGGCGACCTTTGGAGCGGGAGGCGGTCAATTTAATAGGCCAACCGGCCATTAGCCGCTCGTAGCGGGCCTTTTTCTCCAGTGCTCGTTGTCGCTTGCTCGCAGCTTCCATTTGGAACGTAAACAAACAGAAAACAACGAAATGTGCAATTCAGTTGTGTCTGAAAACCGAGGCTTGAAGGTGGCTTAGTGATGGCTCAAGCCACACAACCCAAATTCCCGCTCCACCCACGCTTCCCATCACGCTCTTCACACCACCTTCGCGTGCGTTCCGACGGTTCCATCCTTCCATGCCCCAGTTTCAGCAACTTGAACACGACGATTCAATGGGAAACAGCCCATCCCGCTCTTTATCGTCGTCAATGAACTTTATTACAAATTTTCTCGCCGTCCTGTGGACGTCAATCGCGTCGTTATTTGCGGGGATGAAACCGCCCACGGTTGTTCATGTAAATGCAAGGAAGTTTGCTATCGTTAAGCAACTCGGGGAAGGAGGTGGGTGACACTTCCGACCTCTGGAAAGAAAGTCAGTGCTGTGAAGTGAGCCGACGAGGGCGCTGTTTTCGTTCCGTTAGGGTTTTCTTTTGTGTATCTTGTCAAGGAGATAGGCCGTCCAGGGACAGATCGATACGCCCTGAAACGCATTCGCATTCAATTACCGGAGCAGGAGGAGCGGCTCACCAACGAAATTGCTGCTCACAAAGCTGTCAACTCGCCGTTTGTCGTGAAACTCCTCGATTCGCAGGTTGTGCGGGAGAGAAGCAATGGGGCGGTGGTAGAGGGAATCTTGTTGCTCCCATTTTATAGCAATGGCACGGTAAGAACCGGATTAGATGAAAGGGCTGAGTTTGGATTGGATTGTGATTACATTCCGGATGTCAGGTTCAAGATAGAATTGATCGCACTCCAGTCGGGGAATTCATCCCATTGAAAACGATCCTGAACATTGCGATCGACGTGTGCAAGGGACTTTCCGCTTTCCAGTGAGCTCCTTGCATTGTTTGCTTGTGATTTCCCATATTACTGTGGCACCTTGTATGTCATTGACACGTCCACACGTCTCACCACCCAGCTCTCACAATCCGCCTCTGGCATTCCGTGACTTGAAACCAGCGAATATATTGGTGGATGATGAAGGTCGTGGCGTGCTGATGGACCTTGGGTCTGTAGCCCCTGCTCGTGTTCAGATAACATCCAGAAAAGAAGCTGTCGCGCTTCAGGAGTTGTGTGCTGAGACTGTAACCGCACCCTTCCGAGCTCCGGAGCTGTTTGATCCACCCTCTCAATCGTCGTTAGACGAGAGGTGTGATGTTTGGTAATGACACCCGTGCTTGCGATGCGCTGTTGAAAGTTTGGACTGAATCGTATCGCATAGGGCTTTGGGGTGTACCATTTATGCGATGGCGTATCGAACATCACCATGTAAGCAAGCTGCGGGAGTCCAAAGAATTCTTTTCGCAAACTGATCTGACACTGTCGTAATCTTTCAAATTTAAGTTGACGGATCAATGACAGCAGCGGTTTCCGGGCAATTGGCTTTTCCCACCAAACCAGATCCGTATGTGCAGCATTTTAAAACAATGCTGCAATGGATCATTGTCACTGATTACAAAACGAGGCCGCATGTGGCGGCCGTGCAGCAGCGATGCGAGGCGCTGCTGGAAGGAATCCAGTTTGAAGTGTAATACAGCCTCCTCTATGTAAAACATAATCGTTCATTATTTCATCTCCCAATACCCTGTGTGAACGTCCAACCCTTCGTCTTCTAAGAGCGGTCCAACAATTTCTATCGTCCGGCTCCCAAAGCCCAAAAGACCACGGGAATCGACATTCAGACGTGGTGCCGATACAGCTAGCCGGCATAATGTTCTCTGTGGAGTTGAGTACACAATACGTCCAATCCCACTCCAAAATATTGCACCTGCTTGATGAGGTTAGGGAAGGGCGACGGTTCAAGAGACATCTAAAGCCTCTCACCACAACACATGGAACAGGGCTGACGGACAGGTCAGGTCGGTACGCTGGATTTCACAACGTCGCAGTGGACACCTTACCTCAGTTGAAATGTATATCGTATATTTACTAGCATCGTCATATGATACCCGGAATTCCTTGGCCAGCTTCCTGACCGCCTCCGTCTCCGCGTGGGCTGTAGGATCCCCGCTCGACACCGCAGCGTCCTTAACCTCTATGACGATGTTGCCGCGTTCACTGCGTTCACCAACAATCACGGCTCCGAAAGGGTTATCTCCTCGTTCTCGCGCGGCTCGCGCAAGTTGAATGGCTCTGCGGAGGAAGACCTCGTCGGACGCTTGCCCAAAGGACATGTGTTTCCTGGTGGGCGGCGACGATTGTGATGATGGGAAGGACGTCGGGCCGTTATCCGAGATGTTTGGGTCAGTGTTTGGGGTGGACGCGCGGAAGGCGCAGCGCATCAATCAAGCCACGGCCGACAAGTTGGGTTTCCTGGAGGGTGACAAAAATTGGAGGCCGTGACTGACCCCAACTCCATTCAAAACCTGGTCATCTTGGACAACATTTTTTAATTGGAACCCTGCGTAAATGGCACCAGGAAAGAAAGACCACCCAAGCAAGGGATTGGAACCGGACGAGGTGCGAGAAGTTCCCCTGAACCTCGGCGTCAGACATTTGCCCTGATATCGTTCCTTTTTCCAAAGATCCTGCAAGCCGTAGTGGTGGCGGACAGTTTCAACGAGCGCTTCAAACCATTGACGCTGGATAGGCCGAGAGTATGTTATTTCATTTTGACACGTCCACGAAACATGATCGTGAACTTGGGAACGGTTTTTTAACGATCCGCGTTCGTGTAGTGTCTGATGCCCCTGGCCAATGTCCCATTGATTGAATACACGCTAGAGTTTCTGGCATTGTCAGGCGTGCAAGAAGTGTTTGTCGTCTGTTGCGCGCATTCGGAAGCTATTAAGGATTATCTGAGGTATTTCCTCGCGACTGTCCGATGAACCAACATCCATTCTTGACATATGATGCCAATATCCCCATAGACAATCAAAATGGCACAAATGCATCCTTCCTCGCGTCTCCACCGTCGTCTCCCAAGAACTTCGCAGCGTGGGCGACGCACTGCGCGACATGGACGCAAAACAGCTTTTACATTCTGACTTCATCCTTGTCAGTGGAGATGTGGTATCAAACATGAACTTGGAGAAGGCGCTGGAGGAGCATAGGTGTGTGCGTGCATCGGCTTTGGACAGTATGCCACCCGGGAACACTTAAATCTCCGCATCAGACAACGCAGGGCCACAACAGATAAGAATTCCATCATGACCATGGTCGTGAAACAAGCATCTGCGACCCACCGGTCAAGGTACGTTCCGGTAACCTCTTTACTGGACGCTTTGTGCACCCGCTAAATTGCAATGTCTGGCTGCCACCAGAACAAAAGGGGAGGAGTCCGTCTTTATTCTTGATGCTGCCACCAACGAATGCGTGCAATTTGAGTCTTTAGAACCCTTTCCGGTAAAGCGCAAAACCATGCTTGATCCTGAAGTGCTTGCCAAGCATCCCGAACTGGAAGTCCGAAATGACCTAATTGATTGCCAAGTGGACATTTGCAACATCGAGGTTTGAATATCTCGGCTTCCCTTTTCTGTATTAACCGTCGAAGAAAAGTAACGCTTTTATCTCTGAGAAAAGGTCCCGGCATTGTTCACCGAGAACTTTGATTACCAGGACATGCGACGAGATTTTGTGCGCGGAATTCTGGGATCTGATATTTTGGGGAAAACCATTTATTGTCATGTTCTGGATGAGCGCTATGCGGCCAGAGTTGCAACTCCCCAGATGTACGATGCCATCAGGTGAGATTCTGGGAAATTACATTGGAAATAGGTGATTTTGTCTGTGGATGCGGTACGTCTGGTCTGAAAAAAGATCTTCTTGTCCGGACACTGTTTAGCAAGGACGTACTGGCACGATGGACGTACCCATTGGTCCCAGATAGCAATCTTCTTGAAGGACAGCATTACCTACATTCACGCCCACATATTTACAAAGATAGGAACGTTGAGCTGTCAATGTGAGTCATTGTTGTCATTTGATTCGGAATGATCATTCCATGTTCATCTTGATTCAAATCTCATCGGGAGAACAGATCGGCTCAGTTGCACGAACATGTGGTGGTTGGCAGCGGGACCACAATTGGAGATAAAACTCGCATATCGAATTCTGTTATTGGGCAGGGGTGCAAAATAGGTCCGGGTTGCCACAAGAGAAGTCTTCTATGCTCTTGCGCAAACCTCACACTTATTTTGATCTAGGGGCCAATGTGATCATTGACGGAGCCTACATATGGGACAATGTGACGATCGAAGACAATACTCATGTGTACCGGTCGATTGTGGGGCATAATGTGACCCTGAAACGGAGGGTGGTAGTTCAACCAGGGTGCATGCTCGGTACTGGGGTGGGTGTATGGTGGTTTTTCATTTGCCACATCGTCACTCTGTTGACGGGACGAGCACAGGTGGTGGTTGGTCCAAATATCACCCTGCCAAGGGATACGCGGCTGACGAGATATGCAAGTGGGGATGACGACGACGTGGATTCGGACATGTCGGGCTCTGCTGAGAGCTGTGGGTTCTTTCGTCTTTTCTGCTTGTTTGTTCTTCACTGATCAAGAATGCCCGGCCGCTCGTAACCTAAATATGAACTTTCCGTTTATTTCGGTAGCCCACAAACCGTACGACGTCGATGTGGTTGGACCCGAAGGGGAGGGTTACGTCTTCATTGATGAAGACTTCGAGGATGATGAGGATGAAGAATTTGACAAGCGAAATATCGAGCTCGGATTTATTGGTATGGAGGCTCGTCCAGCTTGTCTATGTTTTTGGTAGCCGAAGCCTAATATGCGTGAAAAGGCCGAGATACATATGTCGGGGAGGCGGACGATGACGACGACGAGTCGGCTCAGGAGTCAGACGACGAGATAGGCGGTGCGGAATCGGGCGATGAAGGGGGTATGTTCAACGCAGCCGATGCGCTCGGCGGTGCCAGAATTTGCTGAGTTTTTACATTCTGTTTCCACTGCCAGACTGGAAGCGGGAAGCCCTCCAAACCCTGGATCGCGCGATTAGCGAAAACCACGATATTGACATTGCTGCACTGGAGCTCAACACTCTGAAAATGGCGATGAACATTACATTCCACGATTTGCGCTCGGTCGTCGTTCCTGCCCTTGTAAACATGATTGACCTATCCAATGCCCAGGGTAGTACGGCATCGGTGTTGAAGCGGTGGGGGAAATTGATCCAGAAGTTCACGCACGGCGAGGAGGATCAGCTGGATGTTTTAGAGATTCTGCAGGTACGCCGAACGGGAGCGAATTCTTGTGCTGCCTGCCATTTTCCGCCGCTAATATCCTGTTTTGTTGTGTCAAGGATTATTTCGCAGACAACCCATCACAAGCAAGCAAAATTATGCTTCACCTTTTGCGCTACATGTACGACCTGGATATAGTGGAAGAAGATGCTATTTTCAGCTGGCATGCTTCAGCGGAGCCACGCTTGCGTGACTTGGTATGAAGGGCGGAACCAATTGCTCGATTTGTGTTGATCCTGACTCTAATATTCATTTCGCGTACTAGGCTACGCCATTTGTGAAATGGCTGAAAACAGCTGATGAGGAGTCTGATGAAGAAGATGATGACGACGAGGATAGTGATTAGAGTATTTTGTTAGCAGACTACTGATTGCACGAATAGTTGTAGTGTCGCTAGCTTCGTCCCTGTAATCTCTTCATGCGGACATTCTGCAAAAACTCCTATATATAATTCACGTTTTTTTAGAAGAGTTGCCATCATCACTTTTATTGAGGATACCGGTTGCCGATGCAAGCACGCCGGTGCAGGTGGCTGGCTGCTGGTGGTGGGGAATCCCGCGGGCGCGTCACCCTTTTTGTCCCGAGCGCAATGTGGGGACATACTAATACTGTCACTCACTGTACCAACGAGCATTGGAACACAGATTGATCTCGTGCGTTGCCGGAGGCTGCCGGAGGGTTTGATGAATCAAAAGAAAATGTGTCATCATTTAAGTAATGACGCGCGGGATGTGGGCAGTACTTAAACCCAAGAGGACTGCAGAACAAATCCCAAACCCATTTAACAATATTTACAGCGCTCAACATGCCTTCGACACACACCCCACCAAAATCCATCTCCTCAGCTCTCTCAATTTCGCCCTCAAGCCCATCCACCCCGTCACTACCACAACCGGAACCTCCCACTCGTCTTGTCATCAAATGCGGTCCCACAGCCTCCACCGCCGTTCCGGTCACCCCAAATACCGATTCATCCCCTCTCCACATCAACTCCCCGCACTTTACAGGCTACATGACCGTGCGCGTCGTGGTCTCCCCCGGATCCTCGTACCTTGCACCGGACGTCAAGCCAACGCCGTATTTCAACGGAAAGCGGCGATTGTTTAGCGTTCAAGTGCAAGGGCGGTTCAAGAGGGAGTGGGGTGGGGACGATGTGTTGTGGGGAGTGGTATTTGAGAAGGGGTTGCCCAGGGTGCCGATAGGGGCCGAAATTGGGGTCAGGATTGCAAAGGTGAGGGTCGTTGACGCGTGCTATTGCCGCGGCCGGGTGACTGGTCTGCATTATTGATGTTTACTTACCACGGCCTTGTGTGATTTGCCCAGTGGGCGGATCCAGCTCTTGAAATTGATTTACACGCTGTGCCGGCGTACTCTCTCGCCCCGATTCTATCGGCCATGCAAGTTTTCAATATCGCACCTGCTCCTGGTGCTATCAGTCCATTTCAGTATCTCGGCGGTTGCGATAGCGGAGAAGACAAGGTAGAGCGTGCGGCGAAGGCGGAGGGGTGGGTGCCGCATCACAATCGGAACTCAAGTGGGAGCAGTGGAACCAGTGGTACCAGCTGCTCTTCCCATCGAATTATTGCCGAATGTACTGGAGAATTGATAGCAGGGTTTGTGGAAACCCCTGATGCCTCCCCAGCGCTTGCGCTGCCCAAATGGGAGTTTGGAGGCGCTCGCGCATTGGAAGAGAATAGTGGAATACTTACGCGGCATAAAGATAAGCCCATGAGTGGCGATGAGCGAATGGTGAGTTACCGGCTACTTCATTCACTTCCATGCCCAAGTTGGTGACATCCATAAAATGTAACCACGAAAACAGAAATACGTTGCAAAGAAATCTCATCGGGATGCCTTCACTTTCACCCCGGATCGAGTCTATGCATGGGGTTAGTGATAAACCTACGATTCTCTTTCCCAATCTATAGTTGTATTAACCCGCACGAAACAGACTTTTACAACAAGCATCTGGACCTGGCGCATGCTGCAGTTCGTTTTCCTGGGGTTTCGATTTCTCTTGCAGAATACTGGACAGGAGAACCTCTGACCTATGCAGCCCGGAATCGGGATGGGACTGTTACGTTCTTTGCGGTCTCATTCGAGTTGGCAGCAGAGTAGGGACAGTATGAAATGCCATCGCACAGGGTGCAACTCTTTCGTTGTCCATCTCCCCATTCCCTCCCCGCGAAAAAGGTGAATGGGTTGGGGCGGGGGAGAAATGGTTGGAGCCGATTTATGATCATAGGGATCTGAATTGCAACGAGCAAATGAAATATATATCAGGAAATTTTAATGAGGTTTCTAGCCGCCTGCGAACGGACAACTCTGGATACCCAAAGCAGAATGAGGATACCTTTAATGAAAATCTGTGTAACCGGAGCTCTGCTAATTAAGCCCGATGCGGAGGATGGTTGTGCCAGGGAAGCGCAGGAGCCCGCACCCGAGGCACCACCGCACCAAGAGACAACATCCACCATCATTACTGCAATCACTTTATGAATCGCAGTTTGATGAGTGCATGAAAATAAAAGAATTGGGATAGGGATACGGGGTTTCCGCGCTGATATCACACAGCAGAACAGAATCTGACGAGGTAATGAGCCAGATGGACCCCGCATTCACTGGCTCGAACGACCTGTCAAAAGGGTACCTGGTGGTTCGCAAAGTATACTGATGGGAAACCCGACCGTTTCAGTTTGCCACAAATAGACCCACGTATTTTTCGACTCCTCGACCCACGCCTTGACATAAGCTACATATTCCTGCCCTGCGTCACGCTGCATCGCTTACGGATAGACCGTCCAACAGAAACCAACAATGTCAATACAACAATATGGAAAAAAGTTCCCAATCCTGCTCAAGACCCCTTCGCCCAGAGGACAGGTTGAGCTCATTGAGACGATTGGAAAGGGAAACTATGGCTACGTATACAAGGTGAGGGAAATGGGGAATGGTGTCGGTCATACGGGCGCTCTCAGCAACACCGCCTACGTTGCAGGAGAGGAACAATTTATACAGTGAAGGCCACACTGTGGAGTTTTGGATCTTTGCCAGCCGGTTCGCGCCGGTTGGGATCAATGCTTCCGCTTCGTCCAAGTTTACTCACGCGGTGCACCGTTTCTATGGCTTTCTTGAATGCAGGGAAAGCTACTAGCCACCAACGAGATTTCCGCCGTCAAAGTAGTCTTTTTGAAAGAAGATGAGCTCAGAGAAACGCTGCTTGAAATGGAAATTTTGAAGGCGTGCGATCATCCTAATGTAACGAAGTACATGGGATGCTTTTTGAAGGGTTTAGATTTGTGGGTAAGTGAAAAGATTTTCTGTTAACAGCCGATGTCCATACGGATCGAGGCGAGGTAGAAAGCAAATGGATGGCGTTGAACAGCGGGGAAGGGCGTGCATGCGCCATTGCAGTTCTAATTGAGGGTCTGCGGTTTGGGTTGTTTAGATTTGCATGGAGTTTTGTGGAGGCGGCGCGCTGGATTCAATCTATCGAGGTATGGTTTCGTCTCTTCTTGGCATCGACGCGCTCTAGAAGGGTATCAACCGCCGAACGTTCTCAGGTCTACGAAAACCCCTCACTGAGGATCAAATAGCTTCGATAATATATGAATCCGTCATGGTAACTTGTTCCTCTTGTGATATCCTTTCATTTCTTGAAATCGTATGGCTTGAAGCTGACAACGTTCGGTGGTCGGTTTTCTAGGGCTTGGATTACCTACATACCCAGGTTGCGTTGATTCACCGTGATATAAAGGCTGGGAATTTATTGTTGACCGAGTCCGGGGAGCTGAAGCTGGGTATGAGGAGGATTTTCGACCGGATGAAATAAGTCGCCATTGCGGAACGACACCATGCTGAATTTTTTGCGCGCCTTCTACTTTGATAGCTGATTTTGGTGTGTCTGCAAAGCTGAACTCGGCTGGGGGACGTGCTCGAACTTTCATTGGAACGCCGTACGTATCGCTGAGGTTACAATCTTCGTTTTGGTGACGGTGGACACGAAAGTTCACCTTGCTGATTGAAACGCAGATATTGGATGGCGCCCGAGGTTATCATGACAGACCCGGAAAGTGCAACACATTCCAGTGCGTCCTACGATTGCAAAGCGGACATCTGGTCCATTGGTATTACCTCAATCGAAATCGCGGAAAAGAACCCACCCCTTTCCGACATCCACCCAATGCGCGCGCTCTACTTGATTCCAAATTCTGATCTTGGTCTTGCCAAACCGAAAAACTGGTCCAAAACGTTCCAAGACTTTATTGCGGTGTGTTTAACGAAAGATCCCCTAAAACGCCCCTCCGCAGCCCAGTTGCTTCAGCATCCGTTTCTGGCGAAAGCGAAAACGTTGCCAAGACAAAAGATTCTAGCGGATTTGGTTATGAAAGCTCGGATTGCGCGGGAGAAAAGGAAAGCGGGGCATGACGTTGAGGACGAGGAGGAAGAGGAGGAGAAGAGGGAGGAAGTGCCGGCTAAGGTGGTGGCAGAGACCATTAAGCAAGCGAAACAAGCTCAACAGTCTGTTCCGCCATCTCCTGTGAGTTGTGAACCCTTTTCATTTGTTGGAAGTGGAGTCTGCATTGGGGAAGTTGAGACTAATCCATTGCGGTGGGCCAATTCCGTTGCAATTTACAAAGGCTACATCTGTGTCTACTCCTATATCGCCACCCATGTCCCTATCCGAGTTCCCGTCGTTTGTGGAGGCCGTAAGAGAGGGAACCCGTATTCTCGAACCAATGTCCATCGGCGGCGTTCTCAAATTTGAGGTTTACACGGCCGACGTTCTCGACAACCAATTCGTTCTCATCGGTGCTGAGAAGGGTCTATTTTTCATCGACCTCAACCAACCACCGGAGTTACAAGAACCTACACCATTGATCCGTAACACTCGGTTCAAACAGTTGGAAGTCATTGAAGACTACGGTGTCATGGTTGCGTTGTCTGGCCGTCACGATCACATCAGGCAATATAAGCTGCCCTCGATCCGCAAATTGATCCGCTATCTTAAAGGTCAAAATCACTCTCAATTAGCCCGTACGAATCTCAATTCTCCTGATGGGGTGCCGGCATCCCCGACCACGGACGGGTCTCGGTCATTTACTAATCCTGGCAGTGTGTTGACCAACGGGTCTGCGGCAACCCCCTCGTCTGAAGGGGATGACGACATGTACAAGCGACTTCATGGGGAAACGATTGAAGACGAAACGACGCTGGTGGCGCGCTGGGCGAGCGATTACACCAAGGTTGTTGGCACGAAAGACTCTAAATCGTTCCGGATCCAGCGCACCGAAACTTCCATTTACATGGGCGTACTGTTCCGCCAAGACATTACACTCTTCGAATGGGCCAAAGAACCTTACTCGCGTTTCATGAAGTTGAAAGCATTTTGGCTGCCCGAAGGCCCAAAATTCATGCAGCTCCTCCACGATGGTCTCGTGGTTCGCGAAGTGTACCTGGGCTATTCCATGGAAGCCAACCTCGTTAATGTGGAAGACTCCAAAGTCAAAGACGTGGAAGTCCATTCGGACTTCGCCAAACGCGCCGCGGGGGCGTCCAAAAGCCGTTGGCAGACGTTTGAACAAATCCCGTTCTCGGATGCAAAAAGGAACGAACTGAAAACCATGAATCGTCCCAATACAACGGTGAATCGAAAACTGTTGGCCGTAAGTGGCCCTGGTGGACCGGGAACGATGAGAGCTGGCCAACCCGCAAAAGTGGATCGGTACTTCTTGGGAACCTACCATCGTTTAACAAGGGTCGTGGATATTTCCGGGCAACCGATGATGGGCAGCGGAGTCGGCGGGTGGAAGGACGGGGTTGTTTGGAGCGAACCGCCGGCTCGTCTGGTATTACGACCGGTTGATTACGTGATTAGCGTGGGCAAAACCAGCATTGAAGTGGCGGATTGGAGGAGCGCCGGAGTCATGCAGCGGCTAGAGATTGGTGGGGGTGTTGGCGTGCGGTTGATGACAAATAGAGTTGGGGCTATCCTTGTATTGGCGGAAAAAAGGAAGAAGGGCGCGGTGTTGTACTTGCTGAAAGAGCCTGTCAAAGCTGCCCCACCTCCAGCTCCCCCGACAGACGCGCCTGCGGTTCCCGTCCCCGATGCAAAAAGGGAACCCTATTCACCGGGCTTAGCGGAAGAAGTGGGGAAGCCACAGTTCCAGCAGGCTCTGCATCAGAAGGAAGAGGAAGAGCGGAGGAGAGGCGCGGGAGATGCGGATATGGAGGCACTCAGGCAGCATATGAAGCAGGTTGGGGTGTCGAATCATTCGCCGCAGTCTACCAAGGGCAGCACACCTCCCCTCAACGATAGTCGATCCAACGGACCGCACGGGATGGGCCAACCACAACAATATTATCAGCCGTCACCTTCCACCAGCGTGTCTCCGCCCACACCGCAACAGCAGTACCAACAGTCTACAGCAGTCCAACCCCCACCACAGCCGCAATCCCAGCAATATCAACAGCCGCCACAGCAGTATCTCCAGCAAGCTCAGTCATCTGCGTACGTCCAAACACCCTCACCACACCAATCGCGACCTGGCTCGGAACGTCCGAGCCCTGCATCATCCCCCTCGTCATCCAGATCCAAGCTTCCATCCCCGACTGTCTCGCAACCGGCTCAGCAGTACCAACAATACGCTCCACATAGCTACGGGCAAACGCAGCCGGTGCCCCAGCAGTCACAACACCGCCAGGAAGCACAGGCGCAGCCGATGCAGCAAGTGCAAATGCAGCAGCAGCAGCAGCAGATGACACCTAAGGAAATAGCTGCTCTTCAGCAACAACAGTATGAGCAGTACCAGCAATACTATGCTGCCCAGGCTGCGAGCTATGCTTCAGATCCTCGGTATGCACAGTATGCGCAGGACCCCCGGTATGCTCAGTACTATGCTCAACAGGTGAGGCACGCACGATGTTGACAACTGTTTCCGCTTTGAAAATTGACATTTGCGTCTTATTCAGGCCGCATACGCACAATACTACGCTCAACAACCGCAGGCACCACAAACTGGCCAGCGCACTCCTCCTCAGCAGCAACAACCCGCATCGCAGCAACGCCAAGATCAAGCCTACGCAGCAGATCCGCGATACGCAGCCGACCCGCGATACGCAGCCGACCCGCGATACGCTGCATATTATCAGCAACAGCAAGCACAGTACGCGCAATACTACGCTCAGCAAGGCGGGACATTGCCGGGTTCTAATAGTGCAGCTGGCTCGGGGAGTGGAGCCACGGGAGGGGCTGGGGTGCCGAGTCCGAGGGATGGCAGACACAGACAAGCGCCACCCGAGGGTTCAAGGAATGGGTATCAATAGGGGTCTCTTTTTGGTTAGTCAGGAGTCGAGAGTTGCTTGGTGAGTGGGACCTTGGTTATGGTAGACGGTTGGTGAGCTAACGGGAAGTGGTGTCTTCCGGTGGATTTGTGAATGCTTTGCATTTCCTGTTTCTCCATTGTACTCTGTCGGGAATGGGGTCGGTTTGGGTAATGAAATTTTGTATAGTTTCGTTAGGAATTTATAGTGTAGAGAGCCGTTTTTCGTGAATATGTAACTTTTCTTGCCATCCCCGCCGTGATCTTCATAACAATCATCAACGTCTTAAGTATATATTCCTTTGGCTTTTCAGCCCAACCAAATCTCTACGCTTGGATTTTTCACCGTGGCCGACAAACAAGCGTGTGGAAAACAGCACCGATGCGTTTTGTGATGTTGCCTTTTGGAATATACTTCCTTCAAAGTCCTCCGTGGTCCGAACTGCAACAAAAAGGTCCATACGTACAAAAACCTGTCCCTCCAAAAGGCGCACAAAAAAGGGGACCACTGGTCAAGTACTCGCACCATGACGTTCCATACTCCCAGCAGACGTTGACCTCGTATGGGATAAGGGAAAGGGATGGGATTGTCAAATACATGCATTTGAAATAAACATCAAGTTTGGGTTCAACTTTCGGTTGTTTGCTGGATGGATTAGTCTGACGCAGCAAACGAAAAGGTATTTGAATCGTAGTCTTTCCGGCTTCCCTATTTGTTGCGATCTGCTATCCGAGAGCTTGCGTTTCACATTCCAACTGATAGGCACGTTTATCCCTAGCTCTTTCCCAATCAACCTACTCTGAAATGCGAATCATTCCTTGTAACGAAACTGCACGTTCAGGCGGGCAGCGCTGGACTCAGAATAGCCAGGGAGCGGTTCGACTGGACAGCCGGGTAGGATTTCTTTCACTCCGTGCAGAACGGTTCCGCGAAAGACGCAGATGTCGCCGGGGTCCAATCGAACCTCTATGGGTGGGAAGAGGGATGAGCAGCAAAGCGGAAGCTGCATATCCTTGTTACGATGCTCACTTGTCAAGAAACGCTTCCCCTCGTCGAAATGGAAGGTCGCCGGCCGCCCAAGCGAGACGGTCATGACAGGGCCCGGATGCCAGTCGCGGTGCAATCCCAATGTTGCTTCTTCCTGATAAACCGTCGCCTCAATTGCCACTAGAGGTGTAATTTAGCGCTGCAATTCCGTATGGGATTGAGGAGGAAGAACTAAACATACCGAGAGTTTCAAGTGAAAACTCTTGCAATCCAAGGGACCGGTGGACCCTCAGCCCTGCGAATGTTCCCCATCGAAAAAGAGCTTTTTGAGCACCTCGTGAGGATGAATCTGGCTCGGGTTTCTTGAGCTTGTAGCGCATGATATCCTGCCACCCTTTGGAAAGGGAGTCTTCCTCTGCAGTTTGAGGTAAGCTCTACAGTTCCCGTCGCACCAAGAGAAAATGTGAGACATGCCAACGGGAATATTCTGGGCAAGTGAGCACGCGTAGAAGAGCCAATCCTGCGATTCCTCATCAAGAGCTCCTTTCAAAATTTTCATCCCACAACCAGAGTAGTGTTCGGTCTCTTTAACCTCGGGCAGTTTGGAAACTTTGGACCGAACAGAGGTTGTTGACTTTTACGCCGTGTAAACAAAATGGGACACTCGCATTTCCCCCTCACCAATGGAAGGAAGGTCACAACACATTTTGGACGATGGAGGAGAAAGTGCGACGCCTGTGGGAAGGGGTTGGGCGAGCCTCTCTTGCTTGCGTAGATGTTGGGAAGCTGAATACGTCTCTGAATGATATACCGGTACTTCCAGCAGCATTTATTGGCAGATGGCCAGTGATCCTTCAGCCGTCACATCCAAGACAAAGGTGCGACAGAAAGTAGGATTTGTACATCGAGATATGACTGCGCAATGGACGGTATCCACCTGGATCCTCCGAGCTGCCACGCAACTAAGGGATACTTTTTTGGTATTTTCTGACAGATGCTTTCCACACTTCCGACCCAATGTACATGTCAAAACCTGCGGACGCAATGGTGCAAATATCCGATTGACGATCGAAGGAAGGTGTCCACAGCTGTTTGCGTTGGGGTATCACATTTTGGGTGAATCAAGCATAACAAGGCACCTCATGACGCCGGGGTGACGGGCGGATCCTTCGAAGCATAATCTGAAAACCACGAGTGATATTCAAAGCCATTAATAGTGGCACATCCGTGGAGGATCCTATCTATGGGAATATTGAGTTAGCGTGGGAACATACAAGCGTGAGACCAACCATCGCGTCACCCGACGCGAAAGCGCAGTTCGAGACTCCCTGACGCAATCCACTTGGCGGGAAGGAACATCCATTATCTACTTTATCCTCGAGCCGTCTCATATTGGGATTGGCGAATATAAGAGGCGACACTTTCAAACTCTTTCTCCCCCACAACCAAACCATCATATCATCTTCTCCCAAAACAATTTCAATTTTCCACCCGTCTACAAACAAACTTCAACAACTCTTCTGTCATCCTTTCAGAAAACACCATGTCTACCCAGGTGAGGACGTTTGTGCGGTACTGGGCCAAAAACGAAACTGGCCCGCAAGCTTCGTGACACTTCGCTTTCAACAGACCAACGTACTTACCTCCTACCCGTTACCACACCTCCTTTCCGAAACACAGCGAACATCCACTCAAAAAGCCTCCGCCGCCTCAACCCACGCCCAAGAGTCCGCGAGGCATCTATCCGAAGCTGCCAAGGAGGCCAGCCGTGCGGCCAGCGACACTGCTGGCGCTGCCACCGCCGCCGTCTCGGAGACTGCTCAAGCTGCCGCTGACAAGGCTGCGGCGGGTTATGGGAAGGCAATTGGAGCCGGACAGGCGGTAGGGGACAGTTTTGCGCAGGTGAGCTTGTTGACGTGTGCGTGTGGGGCAAATGTCACTGTCGGGTGGGTGGGAAGTTTCTTGCGCTTTCGAGAAAGAAGCCAGCAGCTTGCAATTGGGGAAGGGCTCTGGATGACGGAGAACTTGCTACAGCGCAAACCATGTCTTTCTCACCCACTTGCACCATCACGTTTTATCTAGGGCGCGACTCGAGGAGCTCAGGGTAAAGCTACCGAAACTGTCACCACCGCCGCAGGCAACATGGCCAAAGGTACCGCCGAAAGCGCTGGAGCGGTCACCGGCGCTGCCGCCGCTACCGTCGAATCCGGCGTGCAGATGGCTTCCAGGGCTGCTGAAGCGACCACCGAGAAGGTCGGCGGTCTTGTTGGTTCCGCTCAGGAGGTTGCTGGGGAGGCCGCCCATACCGTAACGGAAGTGGCTACCAAAACTGCGGATGTTTCGAAGAAGGCTACCACCGAGGTTGCTCAGGGTGCTGCGCAGTCGTTTGAGGTGAGCTTGAAAGAAATAGTTGTTGGTTCCTTTCGTTCACAATTCTCACAATTATCCATCCTTTCCCAAATGTTAGGCAGGTAAAGCAAAGGGCGAGCATGACGTTCAGGTATTTGCGCAACAACGCATTCCGGCGATTGCTTGACCCTCATTGCGGGTTTCTAACTCGCTCTTCTTTTTCACATCTCCCTTCCATTCCATAGTCCGTCGCCGAAACCGCCAAACACGTCGTGGAATCCGCCTTGGGCACGGTCTCGCACGCCGCCGCTTCCGTCAAAAGCGTCTTTGTCGGCACGAGCAAGTCTGCCAGCGAGACTGCCGGCGCCGCTGCCCAGTCTGTCAGTGACACGGCGGCCGCCGCCGCTGAAACCGCGAAGGGCGCCCTGCCTGGCGGCCAGACTGGTGGCCAGACTGGTGGGACTACCACGACCACCACTACGCAGCCTGGCGGTCAGGCCGTCATCCGTGAGGAGAAGCACGAAGTCAAGGAGACTCCTGTTCGTACTGCTAAGGAGGTGTGATTGCAGAGTTTTTTTGACGTCGGCAATTTTTGTGGGAAAGGGAGTGTCAAGCGGGGCAATGTGTTGGCTGAGAAAATTTAGGTGTTAGCATCAGATGGGCAAACGCCTAGTATCCTAGTTTGGCTATTGAATACAAATGCAATATATTGCGCGCTTGCAATTGGAAATCCTTGTTTTGGAGGATGTAACTAGTAAATGCACGAAGTAAACATTATATGCATGGTCCTCCTCCCTCTTTTTCAATGCCATAAAACAGGCCAGTTCTGTACCACAACGCAACTGGGTGAAATGGCCCAGTCCCCGCTAATGCAATGTGAGATTTGATTGAAATTATTGGAAGAGGGCTCTAGAATGAAGGGAAAGGAGTTTTCTCCTTTCAAATGGCGTCCAGTTTGGTTGATGCAGTCATTAGTAGGTCAAAAGCAAGAAGACGGAAGGCAGGGAAATAATTCCCAACATCTGCGGTGTTGCAACTCATGCGTTAATATTGGCGGCATTGATTGGCTCGCACTACTAGCCATTTTTCGGGTAGAAACTGGAGATTTCCATGAGTACGAAGACGAAAGTTTCTTTGGTCGAATCTGGAGACGTATGGGCTGAAGTGACCGGATAGCGTGCTAAATCCACTACTGGATACCGTTGCTTGGAACGGTAAGGTTTAAGGTTTTTGGGACGTCATGACGTCAGGGCCCTTGTTGCACAAAATGCGTCTGAAAATCCTGGACTATAAGATACTGGGGAATAGCCCATTTCTTCCCCTTCCCTCCGCTCCCTTGACCGCCTTTTATTGGGCAGGATCCCCTCCCCACTCTCTCAACAGCAAATATACGCAAATCCAATCCTATTACTCCGTCCCATGGCACCCCGCTTCATGTCTCGTCTGCCCCTGTTCAGACACGCACTGCCGAAAAATTACTACATTTCACACTCGCCATCCCACCGCGTGCCATGGGATAGGGACCCTTTGGACTTTCCTTCCAGACGAACAAGGCCTGTCCTGTCAAGAGTTTTCGATTGGTTTTGGATTGCGGTCTTGTTCTTGGCTACCTTGTATCTGTACAACTGGGCTCCTCCTTCGCCAAGGTGATAACGCGTTTGACGGTGGGAAGGTTCGTGGTGAACACGAAACTCAAATGGCATACTCGAGTAGATATTTTAGATTAGATGACCCATCACTGTCCTACCCCATAGTAGACGAAATTCTCCCATCGTCCATTACTCCCTTCTTCACCCTGCTTCTTCCCCTCGTCCTCATGCTGCTGTTCTCCCTGACTGTGTTTTTCGAACCTTGGGATTTTTATCACATGGGTATGTGCATTTCCCTACATGCACGCCGGTGCACGATGCCCTACCAAACCCACCAAAAATCTCCAACACCGTATAACCGTATCCATCATCTCACATTTCCAGTGACCGGATTTGCGGAAACCGCCGCCTTATCTCTCTTTGTCACCTCCATCCTCTGGATCTACATGGGCTCCTTCCGCCCAACGTTCCTCGCTAAATGCCTTCCCCATGTACCGCCGGAACTTTCATCACGACTGTACTTTGCACCCACCGAAGTGTGCACGGGAAAGGACCTGAAAAAGGATGATTTCCACGCGTTTCCGAGCGGCCATGCGAGTTCCGCGTGGAGTGGGTTGGGATATTTTGCTTTCTACGTGAGTAAAGATCATCGCATCAGTGCGTCGACGCGTTTTTATCGAATGTTCACTTATCCCCCACACACGACCAACTGACGCATTTCCCCGTACCACGCAGATGTCAGCAAAATTCAAGATCTTCTCTCCATCTGCGCAACTCTACAAACTGGTCTTCTTCTTGATCGTTCCGCTCATGGGCGCCCTCTGGGTCTCTACAACCCGGATCGTCGACCACCACCATACCACGGGGCAGGTCATCGCAGGTTCCATCATTGGGTTGTGTACGTACATTCTACAGTCCTCTTTATCAATGCATCGTGATGCGAAATGGGTTTCTGATCCTTCAGTTTTCCTCTTTTTTTCAAAACATTGCATGTTCAGTGGCGGCGATAACAGGCTACACCCACAACTTTGGCTGGGGTTGGTACACGTACTACAACCACATTCCTGCTCGATACGCCTTCCATGACGCTGGCAGTCTGAAACCTGAAACAGATGCGATGAATGCAAGAGGGGAGGGATGGACTTCGGATGATACCATAGGCATGAATGGGGTTGGAGGGGTGCGGCCGGCGGTGGCGCCAGCGGGAGCAGGGAGGGATTTGGAGCGGGGAACAGTTTCATAGTTTGTGGGCGAATGGTCAAAAAATGAGTAGGAAGACTTTTTGGTATAGCTATGTATGTAGAGAATGTTCAATTAGTAAAGTAAATAACGGGTTTCGTCCAAGTCGCTGTTCGAAAGTGGTAAATCTGAGATGATCAAGCTTATTTTCCACGTTGCGAAATTGAAGTCAGGCGGAAACTCCTTTCAACTCAACAAAGACCCAGTCCTGTATGCAGTCGTTATTCTTATTATGGTTGTTGGATTGGCATAGCCGGCTTTTGCAAACAAGAGTCAGAAGGATAACGTTATCCGCGTGCAGAGGTCCAAAGCAGATGACACCAGCACGAAAGCAGACCTATACCGGAAAGAAGATAATAATGTATCTACATGCGATACAGAGCGCCATTTGCCAGGACAATGACAATGCACGTTCATTTAAAGTATGCCAACTGCCCGGGATTGAACCGGGACAGAAGGAAGGGAACAAGAGTACACTGCACAAAGTGCAGAACAGTTGGGAACCTGTATTATACTCGAAAACCCAACTCACAGGACGAAACCGAAAAAGTTCGTAGGTGGTTGGGCGGGCAACAAATGGAGAGACGAAAGTGGAAAGTGAACGGGGATAAAGAAGGAAGAAAGAAAGGGGAATGGTTAGCATTATTCAACGAAGCGATGGAGGTTTTCTAGCAGCCCATCACCACACCCAAAGTCGTTCTGCCGATAAGAGGTTGCTAGACCAATGAGAGACAGGGATCCGATATGGTGACACGAAGTACGATTGAGGTTTCCGCCAACTTACTGGACGGGACCTTCTCCAGTCATTGCCTCCCCCACAAGGATCTGCAGGCTTGCGCCAAACAAACCCTCCCAGGATCACAGCACCTTGCCCGTAAGGCTAGGACGCCCCCTAAGGCAAGGTCCCCTGAAACCCACGCGCCAGACCGCCAACAGGACGCACCACGTCGACCGCCGCCCTTGCAGTTTCCTCTTAACGGCCCACCACAGACAGCAAACCCACCTGAAGAGAATGAAAACGACTTCGACGAATCCGTCCCCGCAGTGGCAAGCAAATTGTGTGGTGTTGTTAAAGTGGGGGGTGCGTTGTGTGTGTGTGTGTGTTGGGGTGTTGCGCGGGATTGGGGGGTTGGTTGCGTGAGGGGAAAAGACGCGTCCTTTTAGATTCCAGAGCACCCTGGTAACTGCGCTTGTCTCCATGGTGATAACGCCTTTCTCAAGCACCCAGCCACCCAAGACCCTCCTTTGCACAAGTCTTTGGAGTTTCCCACGCGATCGCGCGATCTGAGTGTTGGGTAGACTCCCTAGGCAAAAGCGAAAACCCGCAAAAGAACTCACCGACCTTTTGTGGTGCAAAGAACTTGCTTTCAAAACCATATTCCAAATATGCCTGCGGGTGCGGAGCGTCTCATTTACTTGTGCTAATGCTGATACCCATTGCGAGATTGATTGACTTTCACTTTGCTAAATAGCCACGAAGTCAGTGGAAGTCCTCAAGCCCCCGCAGTGGGAGCCTGCCGGGCTGACCACTGAACTCAAGTAAGCACCGTTGGTCGTAATCAAAAAAAAGTCTTTTTCTCGCTTACTTATCCGGTTTCGATTCATTAGGCGGATTTGCAACATGCTGAGCCCTGCAACAGAGATTTATGCTACACCACATGGTTTGGAACTCGTGACTGATACTCAAGAAAATCTTGACCGCGGGTACGTTGTTGTGGGAAACAGACATGGCTGGTGTCTAGACAACTTGTCATAACATCAGACCTTTCATTAGCCGTGACGCTCTGGTGTCTCTTATCGGGACCCTCGTCCGCCATGTTCATTTCGAACCGAGCGTTACCCGCTATTTCTTTGATAATGAAGATAGGTTGGGAGAGCTCGTCCGGAAGATTGATTTAATCACCACATTGAACAGCGTTCAGCACCAGCTGGATACTCAGGATAAGGTACAGCGATTCACCGATGACGTGTTATTTACTCTGTTTGTTGCTTTTCAACACTTTCTTTGCAGATGATCGTCCTCCTTGGGGATCTCGAGAGCGCGCAAAACTTAGAGGACTCCGTGAGACAAATCAAGGCATTCGAAAAAAAGATTGCCCGCACCCTGAATGAGAACGGACTACTGGAGGATCAAGCCGCCCCATCTAAGCCTCCCGCCCGATCCGACGATGAAGTCGTTCAGCGCATTCGTTTCAACAAGGACGTTCTTACCCCGGAACGTGGACAATATCAAGACTTCATTGCAAAGATTACTGCGATCGGGAAGGACAAGGGTGTTACCGTTACCTTCGTCCCAAATGTTTGTGTGAGTTTTTTTTCAGATTTGTCCCCTGTTTTTCACGGCTTTCCACTTATGCCTATGCAATAGGGGGTCGAAGTGAAGGGGCATGACTCAACCGCTGTTGAGATTGTCAGAAAGGAAATCGAAGAAAAATACCGGCGCTATGCTGAGTTCATGGTGAGAGGTCTCTGCTTCATTAAGATGCCTTTGCTTTTATGCTTACACCACTGGCGGCCACAGAAAAAATTGACGGACAGAGCAACGTCCGCATCGTCTGGTGGTGCGCCTTCCCCCGCGCCCTCTCCCGCACCGGCACGGACGCCCATACCCACCGCTGCGTCGACATCCGCACCGGCACCTGCCCAGCCTGCCTCTCCCACAAAGCCAGCCAACCAGAGCATCTCACTCGCTTCTGAAGCGATGAAAACCACAAATGAAGCTGTCATTCAGAAGGGTGTTGAGTTAAAAGGAAAGAGGGGCTTCGCATGGTTCTTTGAAGGTACCTGAATGCCTGCGTTGTCGCCTTTTCAATATCCGGTCATTCACGTTCAGTTGTATTAGACACCGTGTCAAAAGGGCTACAAAATGACAAGATGCTTGAGACAAAGGCTCTCATCCACATTAACAAGATTGCCACCGAGTACGACGCTTGTATGGTGTACGGCCGGGTTTACGGGGTAAGTTTAATCACTTCGGTGACTTTGGATGAAACCGAAGAGAATCTCAAGCATCTGGAAACCAAGGGTCTTCTCATTTCCGTCGATGGAGACGACAAGATAAGCAGGATGATTGAGGACCTTGCACAGTATCAAGCCGACGTTTTGAATTCAGCAGCAGCAGCAGCAGGCGAAAACCGGGTCGAAGCCGAAGAGGACATCCGTATTGACCTCTCCGTTGGGGTCTCGGAAGCTGAAGAGGTTCCAAATGTAGCTGCTGCAGCCGAGTCCAAAGACGTCCAAGAGCAACAGCAGCAACTGCAGCAGCCACAACAGCAACAAGTGCCCCCCTGCCCATATCAGTTCCCTGCGTGGGGTCAGGGTTGGGGAGATTTTGGTTCTCAGCCTCCCTTCATGGCTCCAGTCCCGCAAAAGGCATCCGACCTGTCCGTCCCACCGACGTCGATGCAAGGGTGGCCGGCCGCGCAAGCTCCTTATTACTACGGCATGCCACCCGGGCTTCACCCACAGATGCCACCGCAGGTGCTTCGCGGAGCTCCGCCTCATTCAGCCCCTCCTGGGACGCCGATGTGGGCCGGCGCCGGTTGGGGTTACCCAGCCTGGAGCCAACCGTCCCCTCAGCCGTCTACAACCGCGCATCCAATGGAGGCGCCGGTTTTTCCCTCCGCGTCGGCAGCTCCATGGGGATTTCCTGGGCCCACTGGGACGTACCCTCCGTCGCAGACAGCTGCATTTGGGGACAGGCAAGAGAAGGGGATGTGAACGATCAGACTGGTTGTGATGGTTGGGAACGTGCGAACCGCATTAGCGTGAAGGGCATCGTTGGGCTCTTGCGCGTGCAGTTGGACGCCCTCTTTTCTGTCTTTCGTTGGTTCTTTGCTTTTCCTTCTTGCCCCTGTTCCATGGACACGTCCACCACTGAGTGGGCATCTTCCCTTTATTGCGTCAAAATCTGGGTGCTTTTGGCTTCCCATAGTCCCTTTTCTTCCGTAATCATGCAATTGCTCTCGCTATACCATCTTTGGATAAACCTGTAAAAAATATATATCGTGCCTTGCAATTGGGTGTTGTCGGAGCCAAGAAGAGTCTTAGAGGCGCTCGATGGTACATAGGCTTCCCATCCACTTGAAATAGCCTTTCCATCTGTGGGTATCCAAAATGACTGGATGTGCCAATTACAAAAATGAGCTTCAGTTTCAATTGAGGGTACACAAATGAGGTCATAAAGAAAGTTTACTCGGACTAGACTCCTAGACTCGGCCCAGATCTGAAATGAATCGACGACAACTACCAAATCCACGCGAGTGTTTCAGGGCTGAGACCATTACTGGGTAAGTTATCCGTAATTATAAAACAATCGTCGACTTTTGCATCCTAGTGGGAATGGGATTTCCAGTTAAGTAGTGAGTCTTGGAGAAGGAAAAACAAACAGGAAGGACTGATGCGACGGATGTTGTCGATGGGATGAGGCAACAAGCGCGTCATTGACAATAGACTACTAACTGCGCGATGATACCGACCGCGCGCGCATTAAAAGCATTAAAAGCATTAAAAGCATTGGAGGATAAGACGGACCGCTGTTCTGCGTTCTGTTGGGAGTTGGTTGCAGGACGCCTCCAGCTCCTCCAGCTTCTCCAGATGTTTGCGTCGCGTCCTGACAGGTCGCTGCACCAGGTCTCCAGTGGGTGACGCGTTTTCTGGCCGAGTGCGGACGTGGCTTAGTACAAGGACACCAGCGGGATACAAACCGATCCAGTTGCTTGCGTTCCGTGGTCCGAATCGTAAAAATTGATAATAATTGACACCTCCTTCACGAGGAAATTGGAAGCTTCCGATCCCAGAGATACCATTTGGAGGATTTTGGGCTTTGACTGTTGGGCTGTGGGATCAATGGATCGATGCCATGCAACTCAGGCGCCCAACGGCCCACACAGACGCACTGACTGGAAGAATCCTCCTCCACAGCCATTGGCAGCCATGCCACAAGCTGGGATGGGATGGGTGTTGGGGCCAACGACTTTCTTTTTCCTTTTTTCTTTTTCTTCTTTTTTCCTTCTTACCTAAATTTTTGCAGCTACTGGCATGACAATTGGGCGCTACTTAAAAGTATCCAGTGTCCTCCCTCCTGCTCGCCCTTTCTCTTTTTCGTCCCATCCCTTTCCCTCCACCGTCATCTTCATTCCATCTACCCACTACCCTAACCCCCCTATTTATCATCCCACTTCCCTAACTATCGTGCCCGTCCCCACCTGCGTTTAACTTGCCTCGAAACTCCTCGGCGGCGACATGGCAGGCAAAGAAAGTTCTTTCCCAGGCCTGTTCCAGTGGGAACTCCCACGCCCGGAATCGAGAACATCCTTCTTTACAGAAGGTTCAGACTCAAACTTTGCCGACACCGCAACAACCGATGAATACGTCGACGACACGGACGAGTTTGAGTCCCTGGAGCTCGAAAAACTCTTCAACAACATCGCCAACACTCTGGGGTTCCAACCCGATGTGGCTGCCAACGCCACAGAATATCTCAAGAGCCTGCTGCGATCCCGCGCTCTCCGTCTCAACAACTCCTTGAACCATGCCGTCAAAAGCTTGCACGCAGACTACATCTCTGGCAGATATGCCAATTATCGAGCGTGGGCGCTGTCGGACGACCTCAGGGATCCCGTAGAAGAGGAGGATAGGAACATGGCTACCTTAGAGCGTCAAAAGAAGAACCCTAAACGGTTGGCTCAGCGTGCCTGGGGACTCAAATACAAGCGCATCGGCACACAGGTAGGCATCTATGAGGGCAGAAGCCAGCGTGGGAAGTAGATCAGAAGCAAATGTAAATGTGTGGGAAAGTCAAATCAGACGCAGAAACTGATAGCGAAGGGTGGAGACTCCGGACTGTAAACAATTGCCCCGTCCGGTTGGGTAGCCAGAGAAGCACTTTTCCATGCGTCATACCAGGCACTTCCTTACACTTTCCCTCTTGATTTGTTCTCCCTCCATAGGACAGACTTCGCCATCTCGCGGTCTACCTCTGCATCATGACCGAGTCGAGTAACCTGCGGTTAATTCCCGAGCTCATGTGCTTCCTTTTCAAAACCGCGGACGACTTTCTTGACCAAGGGGACATGCTCTACACTCCCATGAAAATGCCGGATGGCTATTTTCTAAGTGTCATCAAGCCTTTGTACGAATTCCACTGCGCTCAGATCAATCGTATCGTGGACGGCAAACTCATCAAACGAGAAGCAGATCATGAGAGAACAATTGGGTGAGCATCTTGATTCGAATTCCCTTTATTCCATAGTCAATGTTTCAGTCAAAACTCATCCCAGCTCTTCTTGACAGTTACGACGACATCAATGAAACATTTTGGACGATGGAACGTCTGCAGGGCATAAAACTCACCAATGGCCACAAGCTTCTCGATTTGCCTGAAAATCAACGGTGGCCCGCCCTCGCGCAAATTGACTGGAAGAAAACGTTGAGAAAGACTTACAAAGAGAAGCGTAACTTTATTTTGCATTGTCTCGTCAATTTCTCCCGGGTAGTCGCCTTGGTAAGCTTTCTGTCCAAAATTATTTCGCTGCATTTCCGAAGAATCATAAATTGATAAATTGACACTGAATTTGTCCCTACACAGCTCACGGGCATGTTCTGGTCTTTCCTGGCTTCTATTGTCGTTAATCCTATTTACATGTACCACGTTCGCGACTGGACACCAAGGACAGGCGTCGATGTCTGGCACCTTACAGACTTCGAATACAAGAGACTGTATGACGAAGACAAACCATCCGTGTCGAAGACTATTCTATGGACCATCATTGGTCTAACGGGAGTTATCGGAAGTCTCGTCTGCTTCATCGCTACTCTGGTCGAGTTTTATTTTATCCCATTTACGAAACGAAACAGAAGAATTCTTGCGTCTCGGGCATTCATCTATCTGCTGATCTTTGTAATGTGTATCGCGCCAGCATTGCATTTGCACTTCGTGGAGCAAGATACGTTCCCGGCGAGACTTTTGACGGCGATCACGGTGTTGCTGAACGCAGCTGGGTTGGCCGCCGTCGTGGTCATACCCCCGGCGCTCCTTACCAAGAACAAAGTGGACAACCCGACGTTTGTTGGGAATATTGCTCCTGTGACTAAAAGTCAGAGGCTGTATTCGATTGTATTGTGGTGTATGTTGTTCTTGGCAAAGTTCATCGAATCGGTAACGTCTATTGCTATTTCGCTTGCAACAACATCTACGGTTAAGCCCTGACAAACCTATCTTTCTTCAATGTTGACAGTACTATGTACTTTTTGTCACTGTCAACGATTTCATGACCGCTTTGTGGACCTTGAACCCCAACACTTGCGCCGCAGGCGGTTGGATCACGTGCTTCATTTTGGCCAAGCTGTCATTCTTGCTTATGGCCACCATGCTGCTGTTCTTCTTCTACCTCGACAGCTACGTCTGGTACCTTAGTAAGTTTTCGTCCAGCCCCGGCCGTGCTACTTGCCTTTGATTCAATTGCATCGGTGTGGCCTCATTGCTTCTTCCCCCTTTTCCAGTCCTCACTGCCCTCCTCCAAATCTTCGCCTCCTCCTTCCGCGTCTTCGGGTTGCTCAAATGGGAACAGACCTTCTCGAACCTTCCCAACAAACTCTTCCCGCGTCTTTTCGCCATCAAAGATCTTCCCACGCGTTTCAGGGCGCAACCGCAAGCCATCTGCGCCGAACTCTGGAACGCCATCGTCGATTCCTTGTACCAAGATCACCTGATCAACGCGGAACAAAAACAGAAACTGTCGTTCCACAAGTTTGAAACCATCAATCTTGTCAGGAAGAACAGAAAGTTCTCGTTGACTTCGCCTGCCACTCCGTCGCCGAGGGACAGCTTCGCGATGCCCGCAACTCACGGTGGATCTCAAATTGAGGTTGTGCATGTTCCTTCATCGAATGCGCATGTTCCGTCTTCGAACGTGGCGTCGTCGGTTGGCGTGCCCGCCTCTGTATCGTCTGATCCTAGTGAAGGGGAAGTGTCTCTCTCTCCGAGCGAGCATTACGCAAAGCCAGAGCACCTTGCGGCGCTTGAAAATGGAGCAACAAAGATAAAGTTCTTTGAAGAGGATAGCGAAGCCGAACGCAGATTGAAATTCCTCGCCCATACCCTGTAAGTGCTAGTTGCTGGTACCATGCTTATATATCCACATAGTAACCATTTTCCTTCAATACAAATAGGGACATGCAATTCCCGGCTGCAATGTCCGTCGATTCCACCCCGGCGTTTACCGTACTGATACCCCACTACAGTGAAAAGATCATCCTTGACTTCAATGAAATCACGACTCAGGAGACTAACTCGACGTTCACCATTTTGGAATACCTCCAATCGTTGTATTCTACGGAATGGGAGAACTTTGCTGAGGAGTGCAGGAAGTTCACTGCCGAAAATGAGGCTAGTGGGAATGAGGACGGAAGTTACGATGCTACCGATAGCACGACGAAGGGTGCTAGCACTTTTGAGAGTGGTGAGCATCCAGGCTGTCACATATTGTAGGGTTGCCATCCCGTACTTGTTTAATGAGACTGCACATCCTTCAATCCAGCCTGGTCCGGATTTGATGCCAGAAGCCCCAAAAGCTTTAGCCCCGAGCTCATCCACCGCACCCGTCTCTGGGCATCCCGCCGCTCGCAGACGCTGTACCGCACCGTCAGCGGTATGTTCCAATATGCCACAGCCCTCAAACTCCTCCAGCGCATCGAGAATCCCGACTTTTGCCGACCGTTCTCTCCCAACAACTTGGAGCGGGAATTGGACCGCAAGATTGCCGCCAAGTTCCGCGTCGTGGTCGATATGCAGCGCTACGGCGATATGAACGAGACCGAGCGAGCGGAGGTTGAGATGCTATTGAAGGAGTTCCCCGCGTTGAACATTGTGTGGCCTGAAAGAGTCAAGATGGCGGACGGCACCGAGCTAGTGTACACGAACATGTTCGATGGAACCTGCGATATCGACCCGATCACAGGGAGAAGGATGTCCATGTACAGGATTCAGTTGCCTGGATGGCCCATTCTTGGTGACGGAAAGGGTTGTAACCAGGCAAGTCCCTCCCACACCTATTTTTTGCCCCTTTTCAGTACTTGTCCATCCTGACACGTGGTTTTTGAATGCCCACAGAATGTCGGTATCATGTATACTCGTGGTGAATTCATTGAAGTCATCGACGCGAACATGGATCATTACTTGGAGGAATGCATCAAAGTCCGCTCCCTCCTCGCTGAGTTTGGCGAAGCTTCGACAAGTCCTTCGACTCCACCCGTTGCACTTGTCGGTCTTCGTGAGCATATCTTTTCGCACGGTGTAGGAGCCGTCGCCGACATGGGTGCCACCACAGAGACAACCCTTGTCAGCATGAACCAACCCATTTTGAACAAGATCGGAGCTCGGTTGCATTATGGTCACCCGGATTTCTGGAACGCAGTGTACATGTTGCCACGAGGTGGTGTGAGTAAGGCTCAGCGTGGGCTGCATCTTAACGAAGATATTTATGCCGGTATGAGCGTTTTGATGCGCGGTGGTATCAACAAGCACGTGGAATACATGCAAGTCGGTAAAGGCAAAGATTTGGGTAAGTGGGTTGCTCTGGCGTGGCGTGCGTACACCTGTATCGTACCGTTGATTTCACTCACAAAAAATGTGGCTGTCACTAGGTTTCAACTCTGTTCTTGCCTACTTTTCCAAACTTGCCATGGGAATGTCTGAACAGATGCTCTCCCGTGAACAATACCGTCTCGGGCTCCGGCTCCCTCTCGACCGTCTCCTATCCTTCTTCTACGCAAATCCAGGGTTCGTTCTCAGTAACGTAACGGCCATCGTCGCCATCCAGACGTTTGTCCTGTTTCTCGTCTGCATTGGCGCTCTGAGCAACAATTTGACATTGTGTCCGCCGAAACCGCTCTTTGGAGATTTTTCTCTCAACATGACGGATGTGGCAGCCAACCCACCGCCCGTTGATTGTGCGGATCTCCTGGCTTATGAGGATTGGTTGAAGAAGATTGTCGTGTCCTTTTTGCCTGTCTTCTTTGTGATTATCGTACCTACCGCTGGGCATACCATTATCGAAAGAGGGCGCGGGGCGTTCTGGAGGTATTTGAAGCAAGTCGCTTCGCTCAGGTAAGCGTTTGGCATCGTGTCGCACCAAAGGTGTAGCACTGTACAGACCACTGATCTCTCTTTATCAATAGCGTCGTTTTCTCCATCTTTGGAACCCAAATTTGGTCCCGTTCATTCCTCAACACCGCCAACTACGGTCAAGCGCGATACGTCAACACGGGTCGTTCCCTTGAACTTGTTCGCAAACCATTTTACGCTGTCTACTCAAATTACTCGGAATTGGCACTTCGCACGGGGATGCTACTTGTGGGTGGTGTTTTGTTTGCCACCGTGTCGAATGAGGCGACGGGCGGGTTAGCATTCTTCTGGATTACGGTAAACCGCTATTGCTCACTGCTGCTTCCGTTTTGATGAGCTGCTAACGTGACTCTCCCCGTCTGTCAGTTAATTCCCCTTGTCATTGCACCATTCTGGTTCAATCCGCATCAATTCAGACTACGGGACTTCTTCATCGACTACGGTCGCACTCTTCAGTGGTTCCGCGCCGGCAATTCTCGCACCGACGACCCCAAAACTGACTCGTGGATCGCTCATCACCGACGTTCCCGAGTTCGCATCTCTGGTCACCTCCGCAATCCCAAGCAGGGCATCATGTCCAAGAACCACACCCGCCGAGCTACTCGAAGGGTTATTTGGATTCATGAGATCCTCCTCCCGTTCCTGATTGCCATCGTCGCCCTTGCCATCTACGCCGTCGGAAGCAGAGGCGGTTTCACGCGCTCCATTTACTTGGTGGGTGTCAGTCTCGCCCTCATCGCTTTCAACGCCGTCGTACTCCTCGCCATCCACGTCACCTGCCTCCTCCTCGGTCCGATTGCCGGGCTTGTCCACATGGACGGCATGGCACCAGTCGCCTCCGCTATCGCTCAAGGCCTGAGCTGCATCGGTTTCATTGTCGCAATCGCCGCTGCGTGGTTACTCGGCGAATGGAACTTCCGGGACATGTTGTTGGGGTTGTTGACCTTCCAACTGGTGCAACGGGTCTTCCTCAAGTGGATCACGCTCCTGCTTCCTCGCGAAGTGGACGACGCGCGGTCACACCTGTCGTGGTGGGACGGAAGATGGTACCTCTCCAACCTGGGCTTCCGCGCCTTGCGTGCACCGTTCCGCGAATTCCCCTGCAAAGTGGTTGAAATGTCAGCATTTGCGAACGACTTCTTCACCGTCCATCTCCTCCTGCTGGTCATGTCCTTGGGATGCTTCATACCCTACATGGACCGCATGCACACGATAATGGTCATGTGGGCACCCGCCGCGGAGAAGCCTGTCATTATGTCGAGGGCGAGGGCGAGCCGGTTGCGGCGTCGGGCTTTGGCCAACGGCGTCTTGTTTGGCGCATTCGCGGTCATTCTGTTGGCGGTGTTGATTGTGCCAATGTTGTTGAGGATTGGGTTTGGAGTTGAAAATTTGCCAAAGTTCAAGATTGGGTCATTCGGGGGATGATCCGTTGGAACAAAGGTATTTGAGGGACGATTAAAAAACATTGACGATGGTTGGGAAGGGAGGGGGGGCGGCGGGCGGTGATGATCTGGTAAAGAGGGTACACTATTTTCTGCATTATGCTACAGGCGAGGGTATTATTCCTAGGGAGTGACACATAATGGTGCTGCTGGGAGTGAGAGATAAACACATCTAATATATATACAGCCGTTGATTCCGACGATCCCTGATAGATAGTAGGAGGAGGGACGGTTGTCTCGGAGAGAGGTTTCCCATGATGCATCCACCCTTATATAGGTCTCATTAGAAAAGAAAAACAAAACCAACCCTATATGATTTTTTCCATTCAAACCCCTTCTTCTTTGTCTATTTGCGTATTGTTCGCTTTCATTCCTGCTGTGCATCACCATTATCGTTCAAGCCTTTTCTAAGCGGACAATCCCAACGATTGAACTGCGCGGGCCGGCTTAAAAGCAATTGTTTCCGATTTGTCCCTTCCCAAGCAGAAAAGCATTTGTTCCCATTCTTCCCTTGCGCGCATGGGAAGAGGACGATCTGCGATACCAAAACTTTTTCTCGTGTTTTGCCTGGGCTGACCCGTAACTTGAAAAAGCAGATAGAGCAAAGGAACCAAAAAAAGGCGAAACCCCCTCAAAGCGATATGTGAAACGGCATCATCCCACAGGGGGGATTTGAAAAGGTGGTCCCCCCTTGAGTCGGTGAGCAGCGAAAGTGTCATCATTGGGGGCTAAAGAGCGAAGAAGAAAACGGCGATTATATAGTGATGGAAATAGTGGCAAGAATGGAACAGGGGACAACATTCACTGAGGATGGCACGGAGCAGGAGTGCACGATATGCAATTATTCATCCAAAGATCCCTTGTTCGTTGCACCAGCTTTTCAGGAATACATGGGTCCACGTATTACCACATTCCCCATTTTTTCCTTTTTTTTTTTTGGCAGCCGTTAACTATAAAACCGGATTCCCCCCAAACTTTGAGTCCAACTGATCACGGCCACGCATACCGGGATGCACCACAGGAATACCGCGTGGTGTAAGCATTTTTTTGCGAAAAAGAGTTTTGAGTTATTTATGGCTTTTTTGGGGCAGCAAAAGAAAAAAGAAAAGAAACAGGTACGTACTGCACCTTGTGCGTGAAAGGGATACCCGTTGATTTCATAATCATAAGCATTGTGTCATGCGCGTGATGGCTCGAAGGCTCGCGTGTGTTTACCGGTATTTCTGCGCGGGTGTCCATAAACAACTAGAGCTGTAAAGTGTGACTTTGCGAAGTGTATGCTAGAAAGTTATCTCCCGGTATGCTATTTTGGTCATGGGTGTCTGCTTGGGCGAATGGGACGGGACGTTCGGCAGAGGCTGCTTGGGAACGGAAGTGGGGTGGGTGCTGCGGGTGCTGGGGTGCTGGGCAAATTACTGTAGCCTTATCAAGGGGCTGTGCTAGAAGCTAGAAGGACGTGGATACTTTTAAGGTTTCAGTCGGATAGGTCCGTTTGCCAAGGCAGGTAGCCAGCCAGCCACCAGCACCGCATAAAGAAATGAATGACAATACTGGGGAGGGGGTAGGCTGGGTGGATGTAAAGGG
>JADGKA010000029.1:0-58781 GCA_027604605.1 Borealophlyctis nickersoniae | reverse complement strand
GAGCGGGTAAGAAATGGTGAAGCGGATACGGCCGCAGTGGCAGCCGCCCGTTAGTGGGTCTGGAGTTTGCGACATTGGGAGATTGGGGATGCAACTGTAAGATTTTTGGATTGGAGACCGCGTTCTCGTTCTGTCATGTCGCGTGTCGTGATGGCTTCATGGTGGATACCCATGGCTCACATACATAGTTGGTATCCGCCCGTCGCTTTTGCCCACAAACCGAATTCTATCATACAGAAAGTGCATTGCCGTATGATAGAATTATCTGCCCGTCACTTTTGCCTTCAAACCACCCTCCACACTTATCTTTTATCTTGGTTTGTGGAAGGGCGACTTTCCTGGCATAATAAAAGCAATTATTGCTTTGGTCTTTCTCCCCCACACTAACCATCATAGCATCTTCTTCCCAAACAGTTTAGATTTTCCACCCGTCTACAAACAAACTTTAACAACTCTTCTGTCAGCCTTTGAGGAAACACCATGTCTACCCAGGTGAGGACGTTTGTGCGGTACTGGCGGGGGTCTTACTCACACACAAGGCCCACCAACCACCAACAGGCCCCCGTCCCTCGACCCCAGACTGAACCTGGACAAAGTTGCAAGAATTGGTTCGCCATTCAGGTACCAACCCAAAGGCGTCACAATTTGGGGCCATGCTGCGTATTGATGCGTTTATTTATTTTCTTTAGATGACACGCCGATTCCAGACAGGTTCTGGATGTGAATTATGGAGAATTCAGCAGGTAAGGCCCACATCCCCTGGCCAGGATTCGCCATTAGACCCCCAAGCCTTGCGGCGCCATGGTGGCAGAAAGTTTAAGCCGCGGAAAGTTCTGCGAGCGTGCCCCCAGCACGTCTCAATATCTTCCTTTTGCGCGAGACGGGTTTTCAAAATGGTGAACCCGAATGTCGGGAGAGAGCCGCAGTGCGATCGGCCAAGCTTTCGGGATGGGCTGGAATATCTGCGCTGTTGTTTTTCCATGCCGTTTCTTCTCTGCACGAATTTGCTTTTCAGGCGGGGAGTTCGAAGAGCAATCTGTGTGGCTGGACGTTCTGGTTCTGTCCGGGGGTCATTCTCTTGTTTTTGCGTGTGCGCTCTCACTCTATCTCACTCTCTCTCCCTCCTCCTCTTTCTTTCTTTCTTTCTTTCTTTCTTTCTTTCTTTCTTTCTTTCTTTCTTTCTTTCTTTCTTTCTTTCTTTCCGCCGCCATTTCCATTGTCCTTTTTTTAGGAACGAACTACAAGTGGATTGCAACGGGGAGCAACAGGTGAGTCTTTTCTTTTACGCGCAACGTTTATATTATTGACGGGAAGCGAAGACCAATACCCGGTCACAAAAACGGCGTTCGGTGCGGTTCAAGTCCCCGCTGGATGCATGAGTTACTTTAAAGTAAACTATAAGGATTGATACGATGCAGCTCCTTTCACAGCATGAAGGTCTCCCACCCCATCAACGACGTCTACCAGAAGAGCAAGCGGTGGCTGGATACCCATGACTCACATAATCCCTGCGCGCACGTAAATAAACAAAGCGTATTTCGATAAAATTATGCTTTACACTCATTTGCAACCCTTTAAACGATCCCCCATTTCCAAGCGTCCACTTCTCCGAATCCCCTCACACCAAAAGTCCCTCCTTGTCTGACTGTACGCGTTTTCGAATTTCCGCCAACTCTGATCAATCCTGTCCATCGCTCCCTTCCTGCACAAGTGTGGCGGAGGTTTCCACTGATGCCGCCGAGTGAGGGAGCTGCTTTGCTTCCTCGGACCCACTTTGACCGGATCCCGTAGTTTCTGTGGAGCCTGATCTGGCCAGGGGTTTCCCGGTCTGGTACTGCGTGTCGAACTGCCGGGTGAAGGGATGGTCGGGTCCCATCGAAGAGGTCTTGGCGAAGGTTGAAAGGGCTGAAGAAAGGAAGACAAAGATGTTAGTACGAGCTTATTTTTTTGCGAGTCCTGTATCATTCTGTACATACATTCCAGTTCCGCTTTCTCACTGGCTGATGAGATTTTGAAACAAGAGGGATCCATGTCCAGAGCGACCGATTTGGCTAGCGTGGTCAGATGGGTCAGGTCAATTCCCAAAAACCAGAGGACACTGCAAATGGCCCACCTTCATCTGCCGCCAATAAATCATCCCCGTTCTTCATATTTTCTTCCTCATCCCCTGCAAACCCCCAATCTGCCGCCGTATCCATCTCAAACCGTCCACGCTGTTGCGGCGAATCCGAGTACGAAATAACATCTCCGTTCTCGCCACTTTCTTGATCATCAAAATCATCGTCTTGATGGCCTCTCTGTGGAGACACGGACGGGGACGACGAAGGGAGCGGCATGTAGGTCGCCTGGTCCGGTAGTTTCAAACTAAAATGGACAAAGAATGAGTGCCAGATATTTTCCCCTCACTTGCAATGAGCGGACTTACTACTTGTCATCACTCGACGCCATCCGATGCTCCTGAACTTCTTCCCACATCTCTTCGTCCCCATTATTCACAACACTATCAATGAACCCACAGATCCTCGCCATCAGAGCATTTTTGCATTCTTCCACGTCCGCATCCACAAACCCATCCAGTGCTGCAGACAACCTCATTTTAAGCTCGTCAAAGAGAGACGCAAGGTTTTGCGGGCTCGAGCATTCTGTTTCACCTTCACAGGCGAGGGGCGACACGGCTCGGAACTGGTCGTGGATGGCGCTCATGATGTAGAGTTTGAGATCTGCGATCTGCTCGGCTGTGAAGGTTGGGGTATTTTCGAGAGAAATAAGATATTGCATGTATCGTGCAATGTGAAGCTAAAAAAGGAGCAGCGTCAGCCACGTCTCTCCAAGGCAAATAATTTCAATTGCAAGCGCAGCAGATACCTGCAACGATCGCTTGAGTTCATCCGGAGATATGACCGACTCCAGATCACTGTCCTCGTCATCATCATCATCGTCATCATCATTTTGGAAATATTTGGAGCCCCCAATGGTTCGTAATGGAGCCTAAACAATGAATGGTATCAGTCACTTTCACCACGTGCTGGCGGCATCCATGTCCCAGGGCACTTGAATCAGTGCACATACCCTTTTTACTGAACGCTCCACATCCATTTGGTTCTGCGCCGCATCAGGCTCTGAAATCCGAATCAGTTTTACTCGCCTAACCATAACTCTCTCAAATCCCACCGCTCACCTGCATCAAAAGTCCTCGACGTCCCATTCTCATTGGCACGCCACTGTCGCGAAACAAACTCATCCACCTCATCTCTCCCAGCTCCCTCCTGTTCCTCGGTCTGGTTCACCGTAGGGACCTCCTTCTTTACAAGAGTCTCCTTTTCTTCCAACAAATCGTCAAGAGCCAACAACAACCGTTGCCTCAGATAACTCGAATCGAGTTTCTCCACGCCACGGAAAAGTTGGAGCAAAAAGTAGGGCTCCTCCTCGTGGCGGGTGACGACGTTGGCGGCTCCTTTGTATATCTTATCCCTGTACTGAGCGAAGAGCCTAGCAAAAATTGTGCGTGAGGAGGGGTTCGTCAGCAAGTTGCTCGAGGTGTAAAGGTTTTGCGTTAGCAAACTACCTTTTCGTTGGAGAATTTTCTTCACTATCGACTTCGCTTTTGATCACAGTTGGTATCTTTACTGTGGGACTTTCGAGCTTTTTTTCCGATCGGAGAATCTGGGGATCTGGTTCCTTCAACGGGGATGACTCGCTTCGGGAGTAACTGGATTGCGCCGCACCGTCCACATCATAGGTTGGGATGCTGAAGAATTGTTTTCTGGTGAATTATGTCAACGGTTAGATACGCCCTCTGGATCACATGGTGAGAGGCGAACCAGCGCGCCATACTTATTATTCGCATCGAAAGAGCTCTGTGCAGGATAAGGCGACTCCGTGGCTGGTTGATATATGTTTGCATTGGCAGCAGGACTCTGATAAACAGTGTCCCAATATCATGAATATTACGGAGATTTGTTCGAACCCAGGTGGAGCTGATAGTCATACCGGTATCCAATTGGGATCCCGCGGACGCGGAAGCGCGGACACACTCTCAGCTTCCTCGACAATGTGCTGCCTCGATCGTGGATCGGGGCTCTCCGCCTACAAAACAATGCATGAGTTTAAACCAACTCTTGCATAACGTTTAAATTCATCAATAAACCTGCTGCCGCTCGAGCAGAGCCCGATAATATATCACCTTCTCCTGATGACAAAAATCAAATCAGCGATCGATGCTAGCTCGCCAAAACCAAAGAGTGTCTAACGTCTACCTGAACTTCCCGGAGTTGCGAAAGTTGGTCCTGCAAATTATCAAACAACGTTTCGAGGTGCTCGCGGTGAGATACAGATTGCTCGTTGCTGTAACGTCTCCGAAGCTCCTGCATCTGTGCCTCCACTTCCTGCACGACATTTGAGAACAACAATATGAATACCTGATGCAAGTTGGTGACGGCAGAATCAGCCAGTTGGACCCTGATCTTACCTGCATGCTTGTCATCACTTTTCCGTAGGTGGCCTCAATTTCGTTCCCACTCAACAAATTGGCTCGGCTCCTTTCCCCGTCATCATAACGCTGAGACGCTTCTTGGCGGTAGCTGGTCTGCCTGGCTGGAGGGAAACCCTCATTGCGGCCCGCGTAGTTCACTTGCTTCCGAGGCATGCTCATGCGAGTTGCCGAGTCACTTGCGCGAGAAGACTCCATCCGATGCAATTCATTTTCGCGTTCCATCTGCAACTCCCTCAAAAGAGCAAGTCGCTTCTTCAAATCCGTGTTGATGACTTGGTTTCGCTCGTATTCGTCCAACAACTTTTGTTCTGGCGCGGCGTCGACTTGTTGTTGAGGAGCGCTCATCAGGCTTTCAGGTTCTTGAGAAAGTCGAGCTTGTGACGAAGCTCCGTTGGATTCGGACCACCGTTGAGCGCGATCTCGAACGGAGGAGGCAAGCAAGCGGGCGATCAGGCTATCAACGGCTGAGTCAAGCTCGTCCTTTCGGCGTTCAGGGGCAAGTCGACCTTGGGCTGCCTTTGTACTCGCCTTTGAGGCTTCGGCTGCCGCACTCCGTGATTGCAACATCCTCTTGTTGTAAGGAACCACCATGTCCCGTTCAATTTTCATTTCGGTCCCCTTGCCGCTCGGTTTGTGTTCCCAGTCCATGATTTCCGGGTAGGATCTATGAACGTTCTGCTTGGACGTCGGCAAGCGCCAGGCCTCTCGACGACCAAGTTCCACGCCAGAATTAGGCACAGTCCGGCCAGTGTCCTTCATCACTGCGTCATAACCCCATGCATTTCGCATGGCATTCAATCGTTCCACAAGGATATCATCTTGCGCCCCTTCAACCTCCACGTTTTCTCGACCCGCTCGTTCAACCCTATCAGCGCCAGAATCCCCATTCCGCCTTAGTGATTTGAGATACCTAAGCTGTTCCATCAATCTGTCCGACTCTGCTTTCTTTTCCTCGACCATGGCCACCTTCGCCATGGTTTCATCGTACATCTCCTTGCGACGGTCTCTGATGTCCGTCAGCTCTTGCAACTGCCTGCTATGAGCTTCGTGGGAAAGTTTCAAACGAGCGAGTTGAGATAGCGCCGCCTCTTGGTCTGACTCGTCAAGGACCGCAAGTTGCTGAACGATATCGTTGAATGCAGCCTCGTCGGTGAGGAGATCTTGATTATGTGGCATGGCAGTAGGGCGAGTGGGCAAGTTCCTTTGCTCCAAATTGCTCTCGCGAGAGCGTAATTCAATCGACTCGGGAATAGACGCGGTAGCGGTGCCCAATGCCTCCTCCTCGAGTTCAAGCAGCTTGTCCAGTGCGGCGGGATCATCGAGTCGCCCACTGACAGCACTTTGATGTTAGTCCCACTGCAAACTTTCGAACGAGCAAGCGGTGCATTACCTTTTCAAGGCAGACATGAGAGTCGCCCGAATCTGATCCAACTGATTCCGTTTCCTGAATATTCACCGCACGCGCCGGTTTAAATTCAAGATCCTCTGATAGCCATTCCAATTGCAAGACGGCAATCCGTATGAAAATGAATAATACCTGCGGAGTTCGACCAAAGCCTCTCCAGCAGCCCTAACCTCCTCAATCTGCGCATCATTCTCCTTCTTCATCAAAAGAAGCGCCTCCAACTCTTTATTCTGCCCATTACTCTCCTTCCATTCGGCCGACTCCATCTGTTCCAACTCATCATCACCAGAACGGGTTGCATCCCCTTCCACTGGCCCAACCTCGTCAGGCCGCTCCAGTGATTCAATACCCACAGTTTTGTCGGGAGTAGGGGTCAAGGACCCGAGGGACGACGCATGGTCACCGCCAGCTTCCGGTTCCGCAGCCGGCGCTGTAGGGGTTTCAGTCGGGCACGACGCGTCGGCAACAACCGTCGTTGGAATGGGTGTAGTGTCCGACGCTGTGAGTTTGCTGCTGGGAAGGGCATCGTCACCCGTGGAATCAGCAAAGCGAATCATTGCGGGAAAGCTTTCAGAGGATCTGTTTTGACTGGGGAAGCCAAGGGCGCCGGACGCGCTTTTGACCGTGAATTGTTTGTGGTGGAGGTTAACGGGAGGAGAAGCGCACTTTGCAGCGACAGAGTTGCGTGGTTTACTTCAGACTGGACGAAGGAAAGAACGAAATTTGGAGACTGATCGCAATTCAGCAAAGCTTCAGTTGGCTTGGACGCGCTGGATGGGCGGGGCTTGAAGCTCTTGGATACCGTTTGTTTACCCTGTCACTTTTGTTGCTTGGTTTACTTGACAGCTGGTCTAAAACGTAAAGTAAATCTAGGTGCCGCAATATTCCTTCATTCTACTCTTTGTGCACTTTGCTTTTGTCTCGTTTTGTTTATCTATGGCTGAACCGTATGTTTCCTCTCTCCTATGTCTCCCGGCCCTCTATCCGCAACCAATGCCACCACTTCACCCTCAACTCTTGTCAGCTGAGGAGACCCTTCAGAGGGGACTTAACTGTGAAAGCATCTAGTGATGGCATTTCTTTTCCGCTGCAATTGATCGTCAAGACAAGGCAAGACAATGGGTTCCAAAGTCATGAATGCAGAAATAGCAACATCGGCTATGAATCAGCTGCTGGCGTATGTAATAGTAAGGACAGCCGGGCCTATCCATCTTGGTGCTGTGCCGTTTAGAGTAAGCGCAGGATGGTGTCTGCCCATGCAATATCAGACGCGAAGAGTCAAAGAGCCGTGAAGGTCACCATTTTCTCTCCTCCGAATCGCCTTGCCCTACGTTTGACATACTGTAAGGGCCATGTGGCAAAAGAGCTTATACGTAGGGGTGCCAATGGAACAAAAATAATGGGACTAGCTCTGAACCATCATGAACCCGCCGGCAGAGGCTGCACGGAGTGGCCTCCAGGTGATATAATGCCGAGGGCTGGCATGCAAACCATGCGACGAGCCTCTGGTCGGGCATGCCCAACCTATCTACCGTTGGCCTCCCAACGCTATACCTGTGGCGTCTCGTAACGCCGACCTGTCTATGGCACCATACTAGAGTCTCCCCGTTCATTCTCCAAGTCGCCATCTGGACGCGATGAGTCGACTGTAAAGCAGAGGCACGTTCGAGAGTTCGATCTCGAGTTCTTGAATCGCCTGCGCCTTTTCCAAGCCACACATGTGATGAAATGAGCAGGCAGCTGGTTCCAGTTGAGAACCAATCAGGTTACGAGCAAGGAACAACTGACTGACTGGAACGACTCCCATTTCGCTGAAACTCCCATAGACTCAACAACTGGAACTCTAAGAAAAGGTGCGTCCCCCTCTATTGCTTCAAAGGCACGGGCCTCATGAAGTTTCATGAGTTGTCCGTGTTTGGTTCAAGAGGAGAAACTTACCTGCAACGTCTTCCCCAGAAACAATTCCGTACTTTAGCTGACGAGTGTGTAGGTATCACTGGTTGTCGGATGGTGGATAGCCTATTGCGAAGGAAACACAATTGAAGAGGGCGGGATTATGCGTAGGCGGAGCAGAGTTTTCGGCTGCAGTCCGGGCAGCAAAAAGGGTCTGCAGGTTGGTGGGAGGTTGCCAGATGGTATGCGTGGATAATGAAGATCCATGGCTTCAGCGGGAGGATGCATTGCCTATGGACATGATGTTTTGGGATTTTTGCTGGACAACGACCATGAAGTTTTTCTTCTTGCTCTAATGACCCATTGTACCTAAATTTTGTTTCTCAGACGATCGGTGTGCCTGTGAAGAAAGATGTCAGATTTTCCTGCACTAGGTACCAACTCCCTGAGAGACGGAAATGGGCCGGGCCTATTATCGTTTTCTTCCATCGCGAGCGGCTCACAACCGCTCAGAGAACCACGTAAAGAGGCGGATTTCACAATCGACGATTTTCCCGCCCTGACAGCATCAAATCACAACGGACCCATGTCTCGATCAGCCGCAATGATTACACCATCAGCTCGCGACGACATGACGATAGCCAACATGCTGGCAAAGGAACAGGCGGCCGCAGCAGCAAATGGAATGGGCGGACCCACAAATGGATCTGGCCCAATGGCCCCTGTAACAACATTTGGAGGACCGTCGGTTATCGGAATGCCTGGACCAAGACCGATGTTACCCCAAAATGGACCGAACGTAACAAAACGGCCAGTTGGGAGTACTGCGGTGGGCGGCAACTATGCTTCAAAAGCGCAGCAAAGCCAGTCACAAGAGGCGGGAACGAATGCGAGTCAGGCGCCCATGGTCACGCAACCGCCAACTGGAACTTCGACAACAGGACCTGTCGGAGCTGGAGCATCACCAACACCACCGTCGCAGGGCGACAGGTTTGGACTACTCGGTCTCATCGACGTGATCCGAATGACAGACCCAGATATGAACATGCTCGCCCTGGGTGTGGATCTGACGGGCCTAGGTCTCAATCTTAACTCCAGCGATTCACTGTACTCGACATTTATGTCGCCCTTTGCCGACAATCCAACGCTGGGAGCCGAACCACAATTCACGCTACCCCCATGCTATAATCTCCCACAACCCCCACCTCCCGCCATCTCTAAAATCGGTTCATTTAGCGACGAAACGCTGTTTTACATCTTCTATGCCATGCCCCGCGAAGCCGTCCAAGAAGCTGCCGCGCAAGAACTGTACAATCGCGCATGGCGATTTCACAAGGAGCTTAAACTTTGGGTATGCAAGGAGCCGGGAAGCGAACCGGCGATAAAAGGCGCTGGGTTCGAGCGTGGAGTATACATCTTCTTTGATCCGACGACGTGGAGTAAAGTCAAGAAGGAGTGGGTGCTGTATTACGAGCAGCTGGAGGAGCGGGGACCGTTGGGTGGTGGTGCGGCTGGGACGACCGGACGACCCGGAACGCCAGGGGTGATTGGATCCTCGGTGGTGTCACCTGCGAATGCCACGATGCCGGCGGGTGGGCCCGGTGTCGGCGCTCTGGGACTCGGATTGGGGATTCCGGAGCGAGGAGTGTTGGGAGGGTTGGGAGATGGAACGTCGATGGCGGGTGGTGCGGGCAGCTCGTTGGGTCTGAGCGGGGCGGGACCTGCTGGATTGTTCCAACAGCAATTTGGACTCGGCGGTGCGACTACCGGCGGTGGCGGGCTGGGACAAGGTGGAATGTGGGGAGGACCCTCCCCGGCATTACCCCAGCAACCCAGCTTCTTTGGGTCCCTGTCGATGCAACAACTTGGATCCATCCCTGCGTCTACTGCTGCCGGAGGAGTAGGAGGTCCCACAAGTCCAGCAAATGGGCAAGCACAACCTCTGTCGACTGGTGTGGCTGTCGCTGCAGGTCGATGAAAGTACCCGTTTTTGAACATGTGAAGAAAAAGAAAATCTGTCTTTTGTTTCATCCTTTCAAGTCTTCTGTCGGGAACAAAGTTACCACGGGTTTTGCATGTCGGCTTGCGTTTTTGTTGTTCGTTTACTAGATAAAAGTATACATGTTTATTCCGATGCCAAAAAAGGGACGGCTTCTTGCGAAAGTCTATTGTCGTTGCGGAAGGTCAACCCGAAGCACAGTAAACATAGCAAATGCAAAAGCGATTCTGTATCTAGACCAAAATCCCGACGATTCGCTCGTATCCAATCAAAACATGGATTGAAAAGGGGTTAAGCAGAGAGTGACGCACGGTGGTCCAAAAGAAAACATTGCAAAGTGCTCGAACCCATATCCAGGAACCTCGGAACCCTAGGGTCCGAAGAGCTGTTTCGAAAAGCGAATGCAGAGGCTTTCACCGCCTGATCATGGGAATGGCAGCAGCAGGACCCGGCGCCAGCGAGGGGAAGATTCGTTGCAGCGTAAACGAATACTGATTAAAGCTATTGAACATAATGGAAAAGGGACCCACAAACTCTCCACCGCCCTTTTTGCCGGACCCACACCGCCGCACCTCAGCCTTCCCAGCCAGCCAACCCGACCCAACTCTCACACACACTCGCCGCGGACCCCGTCCTCCACCCCAGACCCAGAAGCGTTTACCGGTCGAGAAGAATATTATCCGCGCCACAACGGCCACCTGGTTGCAATCGCCAACTCCATCGCCATTCGCCATACACTATCACCATCGCCACCCCACGCGCCCGATCCCCACCGACAGACACACGCGGCTCTACAAAACCAAGCACTTTTTCTGCTTCTTGGTCGGCGGGGGTTCCAAAGCAGCGATGATAGCCTCGTCAAACACGTTTTTCAGTCCTCTCTGCGTGAGGGCCGAACATTCAAGGTACTTGACCGCGCCCAATTCCTTGGCGAGGCGTTCTCCCGCGTCTGTCGTGATTGGCTTTTGCCTATTTTTTGCGAGTTTTTCTATCGTGGCTGCGTCGTCTCGGAGGTCGTTTTGTGTCCCCACGATCAAACAGGCGACGCCGGGACAGTGATGTCGTACCTGGTGGGGTTGTTCGAAAAGGCGCGTTCAGAGGGGTAAAAAAAGGGGGGGAAGGATACCCGTGCGACATGCGAAACGATGGGAATCAATTTGGCAGTCCATGCTCACCTCTGGGAACCACTTCTCTTTTACGTTTTCGAATGATGCTGGAGATACGACAGAAAAGCACACCAAGAAGACGTCTGTTTGCGGATAGGATAGAGGGCGAAGACGATCATAATCTTCTTGACCGGCGGTATCGAACAGGCCAAGGGTGTACGGTTCGTTCCCCTGGGAGAAAGAAATTCAATGAACCCTTCAGCACACATTCTCTCTAGGAATTACAACTCGCAATATTTTTCCGCCATCCCACCCGAGCCACAAAAAATGAAATGCATCAAAACACCTACAATCATCACCGTCACGGCATAATTGTCAAACACGGTCGGAACGTATTCAGAGGGGAATTTGTTTGTAGTGTACGAGATGAGCAGGCAGGTCTTTCCGACCGCACCGTCACCCACGACTACGCACTTGATAGTCTGCATGGCGAGGGTGGAGATGACTTTTTACGCAGACGGACACGGAGAGGATAAGTGGAGGGTAGGGATGAAGAAGTGTGAGCGCGGTACCCGCAAGCGGTGGTATTTGAATAATGGGCGTGGCGGCGCGGTTGGTGCGTCTATGGATTGTATGAGAGAGGTCTGTGTGATATAGAGGAAAAAAGAGCAGGCTGGTTACGACATGAGAAAAGAGTTGGTCCTGCTTTCCGGACACTATATTCCCACAGTCTTTGTAAACTGTGACAAAAGGCCACGAAAGTGTGTGTCCTTGCCAAGACTTACCGGCAGCACCTGAAACGTCAAAAACCACGCAGCCAAGGAAGGGGGAGATATATGCGGGTACGCGAAGGGTATTTGCACTAGTTGAGCGCCCTTTTTCTCTTTACCACCAGCAGGCGTGGGAAAAAAGGGGAAGCAGCAAGGCGCGGGGGGGAACCTTCTTCTCCTGTTGGGGTTTCGTGATTGTCTGTCTATCTTGGTGGGTTGTGTGTGTGTGTGTGTTTGAGTGTTTTGGTGGCTCGAATCTTGCGGGCCAATTGCTGAGGTAAGCATCCCATTGTACAGTAAACCAACAAGCCACTTTCTTAGGCACCTTTATTTTTTTTTGTTTGGGACGCCCTGACGCGAAAAACGTCCAAGCACTTCTAAGAGATCATCCTAGCCCCGCAAACAAACATAATGGCAAAGAAGAAGCGTCAAGCGGAGGAGACCACAGAAGGTATAAAGACGAATCGCTCGCTGCGTGTTCGGAGTGCGGTCGCTTTTAGACATGTTATTGAAGTGTGGTTTTGATCGTGTGTGTTCATTTACAGCTCCGGCAGAAGCGTCGCCAGTCGCAAAGAAAACAAAGACCACGCCAGCGCCCGCCCCGGCAAAGGAGGATGCAAAGCCTGCCACATGTGCCTCCCCCGCTGCTGCTTCCCCTGCCGCCGCCCAACCGAAGAAGAAGCAGGCGAGAAAGAAGCAAGGTGGGCAGCCGACTGAAGTGAAGGCAGCGGAACCCCCGGCACCTGCCGCGGAACAGCAACAAGGGAAAAAGAAGCAGCTGAAACGAAAGCAGGCGGAACCTGAGGAAGACGAAGCGGTTGCCGCCCCCGTTGCCGCCCCCGCTGCACCTACTCAGAAAGGCAAGAAGGGTGCAAACAACGTTGCCAAGTCCGCTGCTGCTACCAAGAAAGGCAAGGCTGCCGCGGCTGCCCCAGCGCCAGTCGAGGAGCCAGGAGAGTCGGACGAAGACGATGTGGATGTGATTATGGAACAGGATGAAGATGACGAAGAAGATCTCTCCGAGCTCTCCGATTCAGCCATTGAAGAAGGAATGGCTGTCTTTGGTGGGTCGGATGACGAAGGCCTCGGCGAGTCTGCGGACGATGAGGATGAGACTGATGATGCTGAGCTCTTGAAGGGCATAGATAGCAGTGAAGGGGAGGACAGCTCGGATGACGAAAACCAGGGAAAGCAAAAGGAAAAGGCAACGAAAAAACAGAACCTGGTGCTTTTGTCTCCCGAAGACCAGGCGGCACTCCAAGAAAAGATCAAATCCAAAAACACCGAAAAGAAGGGCAAGGGCAAGAAGGCCGCCCCGCTGGTGCCGGGAACCGTCTACCTTGGTCGGATTCCTCACGGGTTTTACGAAGATGAAATGCGCAAATACTTTGGCCAATTTGGCGATGTGAAACAGTTGAGGCTCTCCAGAAACAAGAAGGTAATGTGCAAATTCTTCCCTTCAAACGCTCTGCTATCGCTCGCTTTGGCTTAACGTCCACGTCGCGCATGCAGACCGGCGCTTCCAAGCACTATGCATTCATCCAGTTTGCGTCTGAAGAGGTAGCCAAGATCGTTGCTGAGACCATGGACAACTATTTGATGTTCAACCACTTGCTCAAATGTAAGATATGGTTTTGCGACATTGATTGGCATCCCGGCATCTTCTCATACATGTGGGGATTGCTTTCCAGGCAAATTCGTACCCGAAGAACAACTGCATCCAGAGACTTTCAAGGGCGCAGACAAAAAGTTCAAAAAGATTCCATGGGCCAAAGTGGCAAGGACGAAGCACAACAAGGTATAAGGCGACCGTCTTTCTTTTCGGATGTTGACCTTTTGGCCAAGCATCACTTTTTGTGACTTGAGTTAATCCTTTTTTTGGAATCATAACAGCCCAAAACTCCCGAGGAGCAAGCCCTTTTGGATAAAAAAGCGGGAGAGCGCGCCAAGAAAAATCTCAAAAAGCTCAAGGAGACTGGTATCGACTACGATTTTGAAATTCCCGAAGGCTTGACCAATGTGGATGCAGACCTTGCAGCAGCGGGCGCTGCCAAGAAGAAGGGAAGGAAGCGGAAGAAGGGTGGACTGTTGTCGGTGGAACAACCGAAGGAGGAACAATCCGGGGCGGAGGAGGTGGAAACCAAGAAACCGGCAGCGAAGAAACAAAAGGCTGCTGGAGGGAGAGCGGTGGCTGCCAAGGCGGACGGAGAGTCGGACGGAGAGGCGGGGAGTGGAGCGTCTGAGCCTGAAGAAGCGACCCCGAAAATGAGCAGAAAGAAGCGGGCTAGGGCAAGTAGGGCGGCCAAAGCGGCTGCTGCGGCCGGGGAAGAGAAGCCTGCCAAGAAGAGACGGAGGAAGTCCTCGGGTGAGGAAGGGGCTGCCGTGAACGGCGTCAAGGGTGAAAACGAGGCCGCCGTCGCTGCCGACGACAAGAAGGATGCTGCTGCTCCTGGGGAGAGTGCCACCACCACCGCTGGAAAGCCGCTGTCAAAGACGGCGGCTAGCAAGGCAAAGGTAGCGGAACACAAAGCGGCTAAAGCGGCGCAGGCAGCGGAAGATGAAGCGGCTAGAGCGGCAGCCAAAGCGCAGACTAAAGCGGCTGCAAAGAAAAGGAGGGCTGAAAGGGTGGCAGCTAGAGAGCAGGCAGCTGGTGAGGCGGGGATGAGTGGTGCTGCGGATGCGAAGGGGGCCGCGGATCAGAATAAGGCGGCAAAGAAGACGGCTGCTGAGGGGAAGAAGGCGGAAAACAAGGCGGCTGCCGATGAAAAGAAGGCGGCGGCCGAGGAAAAGAAAGCGGAGAAGAAGGCTGCCGCCGAGGAGAAGAAGGCTGAGAAGAAGGCTGCCGCCGACGAAAAGAAAAAAGCCGCTACGGACGAAAAGAAGGGCGCCGCTGCTGCCGATAAGCCCAGTAAGAGCGAGCCTAATGGTACCCCCAAGAAGGCTGCGGCGGTGAAGGCTGCGACGGCAACGGAGTCTCCGGTGAAGACGCCCGTCAAGGAGGAGGCTGCTGCCGCCAAGGCCAAGAAGGGTGGCAAGAAAGCCAAATCGGCAGCGAACAAAGCGGCTGCTGCCAAATAGGAGCCGTCGTATGTATTCGTCATGTAATCAATATATATTAAACTCGGGTTTTGGGGGTGAATCTCCGGGTGGAAATATGTGATGTTTGTGGTTGTGAGACGCATTTTTGATGAATACTTTGTTGATAGTTGCAAGTGGAAAGCGGGCATACGGGATCAGTGGCTATTCATATTTGATTGCAATACCAATGAGTTCACATTTTGTTCGAACACCTTCTCCATAGCATCAAATAGCAGTTGAGTATACCGTTTCGGTGGTATCCCAGATGTATGCATGAGGCGCAGGTGAGCAAACATTCGGGATTTTGGAATCAAAACGCCAAAACCAAAGTCACTTTCCGTCCCGTCCGTCAAAATTCCCACAATTCTTGCTCAAAACTTCGACCTAATTTCAACCCCCGAAACCCACCGCTACCCATAACCGGAACCCTCCACAAAGACCGTCCGCCATGCCTCCAGCCCGAATATGCCGGCAATGCAAAGTCGCCACCAAGTTTGAGAGGGATGACCATTTGGGGCATGTTGTGTGTGTGGAATGCGGGGGGGTGAGTTTCTGTTTTTTATCTATGAATTTTCTGCGGGTGTTTTCCGTATTTTTGTTGGGTTTTGTGGCTGACGGGTTGTATGTGTTGTTTCACACCCGCAAGGTCGCAGAAGAAAACACCATCGTTGCTGAAGTGACGTTTTCTGAGACGGCAAAGGGGGCTGCTATCGCTGATGGGTTTCAAGTTAGGGGCGGTGAAGGTGAGGTGGTTGGAATGGATCTTTGAGGGTGCGTGGGTGGGGGTTTTATTTTCGGTGCTAACCGTGATTTTGTGTCGTGCGATACAGCCCGTGCGAGGAGTCGAGCGGGGAAGTTTGGGATGGTGCGGAGTGGGCAGGCGGAGTCTCGTGAGGCGACTATACAGAGTGGTATGTGGGAGTAAACTTCGACAGGAGGAGTCGTTATGGCCCGCCGCTCACATCTCGCCGCACGCCAGGCTATCGAAAGATCGCCGACCTCGCCAGCCACGCCCAAATCAAAATGGGCGACCGGTTTGTCGAAATGGCTCAACGGTGGTTCAATCTGGCTGTCATCAACAACCTGACACGGGGGAGGAAAACGGTCCACCTCGCCGCGGCGTGTTTGTACATTGCTGCGCGCTACGAGAAGACGGCTCATATGTTGATTGATTTTGCGGACGCTTTATCGGTATGAGAGGGCGTACGTTTGGCATGATGAAGGACAAGGAAACGTTCAGTGAGACTAACCCGCGTCTGTCTTTCCTCGGGACAAATAGACAAACGTCTTCACTCTCGGCACAACATTCATCAAACTGGTTTCGGAGCTCCACCTCAATCTCCCTTTGGTTGATCCGGCGCTCTACATTGCGCGGTTTGCGACACGTCTCGAATTCGAGGATAGGACGACCGCCGTCATCAGGGACGCCAATCGACTAGTGCAACGGATGAACCGTGATTGGATTCAAATCGGTAGACGGCCGGCCGGGATTTGCGCTGCCTGTGAGTTGCCTTCGACATTGATGGGAGTTTGGTGTTGAAGTTGCGAATATCATGTTGACGTGTGCTCAAATGATTGGTTTCAAACATAGGCTTGTTCATTGCGGCTAGGATGAACCACTTTCACAGAACCCCTCGTGAGATTGCCATGGTTGTCAAGGTTTGCGAGATGACCCTGAAGAAACGGTGCGTGGTGGATACCTTTCCAGAGTGCCGCAGCGCTTCTGCGACTGGGTCTTGACGGCCATGCGTTCTGCAATCTCAGGCTGTCGGAGATCTCGGACACACCATCAGGGCAACTTACGATCGAAGATTTCCAAACAATCTGGTTGGAGGAAGAACAGGACCCCCCGGCGTTTGCCGCTGCTGGAAAGCGGAAACGACCGCTGGGCGATGATGGGGAGGATGTGGAGAACGTGGAGGAGACCTCGCCGCGCGATGGAGACCCATCACAGGAGGCAACTGTCGATTCGGATGACGGAACCCTGAAAGAGATGCAGGAATATCTTGATAGTGAGGATCTGCAGAAAGCCGCAAGGGATATGAATGGTAAGCGACCTTCGCTTCCACTTTGGGTTGCATCGGACGCGACCAGTAACGTTTTGCTCGTTTTCAGTCAACCTCAATGCAGACGCGGACGATGGAAACCTCTCGGACCTGGATGACGATATAGAAATTGTAAACATGATCAACGTCACGCCGGAGGAGGTCGAGCTCAAGAATGCTATTTGGATGGAAGAGAACAAGGACTGGGTTGCAAGGCAAAGAAGTGGGTTTTTCACACGCTCGCACTACCTGTGGCCTTAATGGGGCAAGTGGATAACAATTTCTCTTTCTGTGTTGTTGCAGTGAAGGAAATTCTCCGCGCAAATGGGGAAGGGCCCAAACCAAGGACAAAGAAGGTACGTTCCTTTGAGCATTTTTCAAGTTTGCGGAAACAGAATGGCTTACGTATCAATATAATTGCTGAATTTCGCTGCAGCCTCGAAATAAAGGGCCGCAAAACCAACTGCCGGTTGCCGAAACACCCGCCGAAGCAGCCCGCAATTTCATTGAGACGAGGCCGGTGCTGTCAAAGAAGCTCAATACCGAATTCTTCGAGACTATGGTCGGTTGGATCATTAGTGTGATGCACATGATCCAACAACAACACAAGACTAAAATGTTATCATCTTTTCTATTACAGCTTGAAGACATTGACGAAGCCAAAGTCCAAGAAGCCCTCGCCAAACAGCGGTCCCTGGGATACTCGGCCGACAGCGTGACGGGTTTCGGACGGGTTTCTGCGGACGAGCACTTGAAAGCAAACGGAACGTCCTCCACACCCGCACCAACGGCTGACGGCGAGGACGGTGCGTCCGCAACAGGCGGAGACGGCGAGGAAGCTGGCGGCGAAGCGGATGCGGGTGATGCTGAAGAACCGTACAACGAAGAGGAGGATGTGATCATTATGCCGGAGGATATTGAGGCGGAAGAGGAAGAGTATTATGATGAGGAGGAGGAGGAGTATGATGATGAGTGACGAACGAATGGACCGGGGAGTGAGGGGAGTGTTGAGGTTTTATTTGTTTATATTTTTTTCTTAAAGGGGAGCAAGGGTTAGCGGTGGGGAAAAAAGTTTCTGTTTCCAGCTTTTTGCTTTGTAAATTCCAATGTGCAATATTATGATACAGTATATTTAGCGGTGCGTCTGAGTTGGCTGGTTGAAAGGAGAACAGATGAAAATGTCATTTTACAAAGGAAAACAGCACCACGCACGTCTTTCACCCATCAAATGTTTTTATAGCAAATAATTAATACAACAAGGTTTCAGGTATTTCTTTTACTTGGGTGTCCAGTCACATAGAAGCGTTCGCCTTCCTACTGGGCGACCACACCCTGGCCGGTTCCACTCCCCCCGCGCCAGCACGCTCCCGATCCTCTCCATGGCCTTTTCGCGTCTCCCTCTCCTCCTCCTCCTCCACGTTCGTCCTCCGTCTGCCCCTCTCCACCGAATCGACTGCTGGTGGTTCAGGCAACGGTTTACGACGCCCGACCCTCACGGCTTCCGATGACGACCGCGCGCGGCGAAACGCACCGAGGCTGGCGTTGGGGGATGTGGAGTTGCCTGCTTGTGCGGAGGTCGAGGAAGGTTTCCCCAATGAGGATGTGGAAGGGGCTTTGGTTGTAATGGCGCGGCGGAGTCCCCGTGAAGGTGATGGGGATGGTGACGTAGGATTTGTTGACGGTGGGATGGGACTAAGGAGGGATGGATGAGATGAAGGCGTTGAGACGTTGAGGAGTGGGCTGGAATGCGCCTTTGCAACCGAACGCTCCCCGAGGAGGGGTTCCGATGACCCTTTCGTCAGCGATAAACCAAGGGAGGAGGAACCTTGGTCGGTTTCCGTGATAGAAGGAGCTGGACGCAATGATGCGGCATGTGACCCCCGCGTACCGCCCCCTCCACCATCCAAATCTACTGCGTCAGAATCGTCCCGTTCCGTGTCTCCGTCACGAGGGGATATTGAGGCTGCCCAATCCGCCACCCGGCCAAAGCTTGGCCCGACAGCTATTTTCCCAAGGAAACCTCCGTCATCGTCTTCCTCCCTGTCCTCTGCGTCGGCGCGAGAACCCGCACTGTAGCTTTCGACACGCTTGGGTGAGGGTGGAGGCAAAGTGGCGCGGAAATCCTCGTAAATGGTGATGACCCGGAATAGGCGACTCAGAACCATCTGCAGTTCATCTTGGTCGGAACTGCGCCAGAATCCTTGTCAGAATTTCATGATTTCACTCAACCCTTGACCGCCAAAATCTCACCTGTCCACTAATTGCTCTTCATCCGCCGTCCGCATCAGGATGAGATTTTGCTCATGGAGGTCTTCCACGGCAGCCTGCACTTGCTCTGGCGTCTGACTCGACAGATGCGCAGTCTCGTAGTGGTCAATGACGCTGGATACCTCTCGGATCCGCTCTTCAAAGAGCTCTCTGTATGTCATTCGAAAGATTAAGGAATGTTGCCAAAAAAGGGCAATGCGCACATGTATAGTGTAAACTCACCTACGTTGCTCGTCGGACAAGAACCCAAGGGACACGACTTCCCCTCCACCAATCTTTTGGAAATGTCTCCATTTTGATTTCATCCATTTGCTATAATCCTGTTTCCGTTTCTGCGACACAAAACAATGAGGCGGCATAAGTGGAGAGCATTCCCTCTTCCGCAAGCCATGAAATAATACTATACCATCGACGCCGCCATTCTAGCCCGCTGGACCAACTCATTCGTATGAGATCGCATCATGCGCTGGTCTGATTGCGTCACCAGAGATTGAACAGGGCGTGGAGGTAGTAGTAGGGCCGGGTCTAGCTCGCTTGGGAACGTTTCGGATGAGTAGCTTTTCCCTGAGATGCGAAGAAAGCCGATAATCAGCATAAACACCCATTCCACCAAAGTTGACCGCAAAGTCAAATGAAAAAGACGTACCCATATCTAATCCCTCCAAATTGACCTCCAACGTAGGCAATGTTAACCGCACATCGTAACTCGCCTCCTTCAAAAACGGCGTCGTCTCTTTGGAAAACCGCAGTTTGCTTCGGTTACGCTTCTCCTTGATGCTCTCGTCAAAAAATAAGACTTCCGGGTCAGTCTCAGGTCGTTCGAGGCGGTCGAGGGTGAACTGGGCAAATGCTTGTGTTTCCACCAAGTGGGACATGAACGGCTGCAGAACTCGGTCAGGGTTTCTGCTGAATAGCATAAAACGGGAGTAGGCGACGAGTGACACCAACTCACCCGAGATTCTTTGTCACAGCTGGCGAGAAACTCTTCCTTCTTGAACCAGTCCTCCTGCATTAAATCTAGCCCTCTTAAACTGGATTCGCTCATGGGGGACATGATTGCGTTTCCAATCGCCGTTTTCAGTTTCTCAGGGTAAATCAAAAACTGGCGGTAGTTTTTCAGCAGTGATGTGAAGACTTTGAAGAAACTCTGCTGAACTTTGCGCTCGTTAAATATGGCTGGGCAGGGACGAGATTCGGTGAGGAGGAGGCAGCCGACGTGAATTTGCATGCGGCAGACTGGCGGTTGGGAAGAACATGGTTGAGTTGGAGATATGTCAGTTGGATGGATGCGAAGAATTGGAGACGTTACCTTCACAGCGCATATACTTTGCGTCCGGGAAAACCGTAATATCGTCCCTACATAATGCGCAGGTGCCCACTCCATCTCCACCCTTCGAGCATTCCTTCGCCTGAGCATTGTTCCCTTCAGACCGCAACTCAGAAGTTACCGACGACAGCCCACCCGACTCCTCTTCACCCGGCCTGTCCCCATCCCAACTATTTCTATAATGCGCAGCACGGGGTCCGATCAACTTCCTCCCGGCACTCGCAGGTCTCACCAACTCCCTCCTGCCTTCTAAAACGTCGCTCAAGATATTACTATCATCAGAGGGACTAACGACATGGATGCTCAGCTCCCTAAACACGTGTCCTTCTTTTCTGCGAACTGGTATTCCAGCCCACATGGCGTCATCCTGGTAGTGGTTATTCTGGGCAGCAGTGAATATGCTGGTGCTGGTGGTGGCCGAGGACGCCGTTGAGCCTGCTGACATGGAGAAGCGATTCATTCCCCGGCGTGGAATGTCCGGTTCGGATGGGGAGAGGGACATGCGCATGCGGGTGCGGACCGGGTGAGGAAGGGTTGAGCCACGGGAAGTAGGGGTGAGCGACGAATTGTAGCTGGTGACGGTGGTGGAGAGGCTGGCGACTGTGGTGGAGAGGCTGGCGTTTGATGGGGATTGATTCATTTTTCGGCCCTGGCAAAATATATCAGTTGGTGCTGCGAGCACGGTTCCACGAAATCGAGAAAGAGAAATCACGTACCCTGTCGTCCGCTATTTTGAGTGCAGACAATGCAGACGTGGCCGTCCCGCCAGGGAAAGTTGCCTTTTCCGGACTGTTAGCGGTCGAGGAGGAGTCGTTATCCTATCAATTTACTGTCGATGAACAATAGAGCTCAACTGCGATAAAAATGATACTCTCATACCGTGTCCCACACTACAGGCGCGGTCACAGTACTGTGCCTCCTGGACGATGCGTTGGAAGACCTTCCCTTCCCTTCCCTTGAATTCCCAAAGTCCGAATCGTCGTCCCCTGCGTAATCAGACCTTGCAGCTCTCGTCATAGACGCGAAAGTGTCCCCACTTCCAAGCGACGCAGATCCTCCCGCGTCTGAAGAACCGGTATACCGAGTATTTGAATCGACGTCCAAGGAAAGGTTCGATCCGACGCTAGTGTTTACCGATAGCGAGGCGGCCAGGGATCGGTTGAGTTTATCCAATAAACCGGCGGTATTGGCCGACCGTGACGGGTTATTGAATTCTCGTGACGCTGAGCCTGATGGAGGATCGGAAGCGGCTCCAGCACGACGGGCTAAGGGCGGCCGACCTTCATCACCATTTTGCACTGCGCGTTGTGATTCTGCTGTGCGCGGAGCATGCTTTCCAAGCGGCATAGCATATTGTGTGGTGATGGGGACACCATAGCCCGGCATTGCCTCCGTAGCAGAGCGACGTTTGTCCGCGATGGGGGACCAGTGAGTAGCGGAACTGGGGTTTAAGATACCTCCTCCGTATTTGTCCAGTCTGCTCTGCAACTTTTTTCGCTCGCGAAGAGGGAGAGGAGGTGGGGATGATCCCAAACTCACCACGTTGTTATCCAGATCAACCAACGTTGCCTGTCGATGCAAAAACAATCTGAGAATCCCTTTTAAGTTTCGGGATAGTCGTTCCCAGGCTTTCTTACTTACATCTGGTGGCTTAAATTCATCCTGCTGCTCCTGTCCAAAATACTCCCGATGTGCACCGATGATATACGGCATCGGTGCCTGCAAATAGCTCAACAGACGCGCAGGCAGCACCGGAATGAGGATATGTTGCCAATACATTGGAAAGAATAGGAGACATATGCTTTCCGCCGCAAGCGTCAACATTCCCAGGTGTGACGAAAGGAAAATGATTTTCTTTTCGGCCAGTGCCAGCTCGAAAAGGGTGATGATGTGGGAACGGGAAAGAGAGCGGAAAAGTGGATACAGGGAAAACTGAAGGCAACGCGGTTGTCAGTTCCACCCGTACTCTGCTTTTACCCCTCGGGCCCGCCACCCTTACGTTTTGAAGCGCTGAAATTTGGTTGATTGGCGGACGGGAGCAGAACAGATTGAGGTGACCTAATCTAACGGATAATTCCAACTTTCCAGGCGGAGGGAGCGGTATCTCGTGAATCAAATTTTGCACGTATCTAACAAAAGTGCGACGCAAAATCAAAATCCTGAAACAAGCGCGCTAGCAACTGCAGCAACAGGAGCCGTACCGTTCCAACGGTGCAACCACCCCGAATCGCCTATCACCCGCATCTTCGTAATCCCCTCTAACAACCTTCACAACCTCGCACAGCCAATCCTTCAAGAAGTCATGCCAAGGCCAATGACTCAACACCCCAATACAACGCGGCACAAACACGTTATCCTGATCCACCAATGACGTGTTCTTCATGGGATTAAGCAAGTCATTGAAGAAGGAGACTTTCTCTTCGGCGTCGAGAAGGACTTCAGCAGGATCCAAGTCCGGCTGGCGCGGGTCTCCTAAACCCAATCGAGCGCGCAAGAGGGTTTCCTGGTTGAGCGCCAGCTGGGAGCGAATATGTTGGATGTATTCCAGATCGGATTCGGCCTGTGGGGACAACTCTGTCAGTGCTTCCTGAACAAAGGCAACAAAAGGACAAAGCCCCACATGCGTGATTTGCGCACCAAACTCTGTTCACGCCATTCTTGTATCATATTCTCGACCTGGGAGGCCAAATTTGACTGAAGTCCTTCATAAATCGTCACCGTGACCCCATAGCATTTTGCTCCCGTCTCCTCGGTTATAATCTGTGAAATCCGGCAAAGTTCCATTCAGTTCGGTCAAAAGAGAAAAATGGCATAAGTTCCTTTAAATGCGTACAAACGAATGATACTTTTCTGGTGGAGGTCCGGTCTCGTCGTGAACCAATTGTAAGTCGTTTGGGAAGCAAAACTGGATTTTCGCACAGAGACGGTCAGCATTTCCTCAAAGTTCGAAATACATGCTCGGACATGACCACTCGACCAACCATTGCTAAATACGCTGGGAATTTCGTGCCGTCTGTGTAATCTACTGTTGGATAGCGACAGAGTACTTCAGGCTGGTATCGGTAAGTTATCGGATGCATAACCGCTGACTTCGGCTTTCCTGCGTGATAGAGGATAGCAAAATGACGAGAGATGAGTTTGTGATCTTGCTTTTTGGCCTTAGCAAGGGCCTGGGATAAAGATTTCCAACTCATGCTACCGCAAACACATTCCGAATTGGCAAGAACCTGGGCCGTACAGATGTCCTACCTTGGCGCTGGTCCGCTGCCTTGTTAGTCCCCTCCATTACTGGACTCGATGCGGCACGCTCAAATCCTCCCACCGCTCCGTTCGCCAAATCTCCCTCTTCGCCCCCGTCATCCTCCACTTTTAATCCGTTCGTTGAATGTTGCCGCCCATCGTCTCGATGTTCGTTCGCCCGTTCTCCCACTCCCTCTTCTCCCTCGTCAACAATTCGTTTTTCGGAAAGCACGGCGGAAGGAGATAGGCCAACTTGAAAGAAGTAGTCGGCGAACCTGAGAGGTGGTTGGGAGGATACCGGATTGGACATTATTGTTGTTGGCAAACAGCGGGTTTTAAGTTTGTATGGTACAGTTGAGGTGTGACTAGAGAAACAGAGGTGTTTTAGAGAAGGGGAGAGTTACAAGTTACATTTACGCATTCTGATCCCGAATGCATTTCCACCACTTTTATGGGGGGGTCGGTGACGCGTTTCTCACATCACTGTCCTTTGCGCAATCGCACCGCCCAAGGGCTTCCTGGCATGGCATTTCTAACCCATTCGCATTTCGACGGTTCAAACTCACCGGTGCAGAAAGGCCAACCAGACGTTACACTACCCGAACTTCATATGAAGGCCGTTTTTGCGCGCAACCGAAATGCGTCGTGGTCAACCACCGTTCCCAGACAGTACACAAGGGAGAAAACTGACACAGTACCAGCTGCTGGACTCGTATTGCGTATCACCGCACAACGAAACCAAAAAGCGAAACCCTTACGGTCCGAGCAACTCTTGGGTTCTATGCTCCGAATCAATTTAATTTTAATTAAGGGTCATTCCGATCGGCCCGGTTGGCCTCGGCATTTTTCATGCAATGTCTGCCCATGGGATGGCGGACTGGTCGGCCAGAAATTGACGTCAAATTTCCGTTCGTAGTCTAACTTAACTCTCAAAACCGCACGCAGTCCGCACCCTTCGATGCGCACCGCATTCCCCTCCGTGCTTCCATGCAGTCTCCCGCATGGACCTGTGGCAACATCCGCAAGAGCAGGGTTCATCGCGTTGCCGTAGGCTCTGCGTGGAACGTTGCAAGAGTCGAACCTCCAATTGCCTGTAGTAATTACCTATACTATCCTTTTCCTGTACTTAATTCTAATATGTTTGAACGGGAGACGCTCTGAATCAATCTCATTGGCGGGGGATAAGCTGCTGATACCCAACACGCGTGGTGGGTGGCTTCTGAAGCAGCGCGTCTATTGTCTCGCTCGCTCCCACGCTCCCACACACACAAACCTTCGTTCATCTGCCTGCTAATGACCCCTCCAGCGGAAGACCCGCATACTGCTTCCTTTACTACAGCGTTCCTCAGCTACCCTCACGCCTCCTCCTATAACTCGCACATTGACAAGCTTCGCTCTCACGAATATCCACACCTTGCAAACCAGACATATCTGGATCACGCGGGAGCCACTCCTTATCCCCGCACAATTCTGTCCGCACACGGCACTGACCTTCTGTCTACACTTTACTCCAACCCGCACTCTGCTGGAAGTCCGGGCGGTGATGCAACCCGGGAGAGAGTGCGAGCCGTTCGTGAAAGGGTATTGCGGTATCTTGGGGCCTCCCTGGAGGATTACGTGGTTGTCTTCACCTCTGGAGCCACAGCCGGATTGAGGATTGTCGGGGAGGGATTACAGTGGAGCAAAACCGGAGCTGAATATTGGCATTTGAGGGAGGTCCATACCTCGGTGCTAGGAATCCGCAGATTCGTGGATAATGATGACGATGATAATGATGATGCGTATCGGGAGGGATGGGTTAAGGACAGTGCACATGCAAAAGGTCACAAACTGAAGCGGACGAAATGCGTAACCACAGAAGATGTGGAAGCATTTCTGAAACCGGAAATTGAGGCGATATATCGAGATGTCCTTGGTGCGAATCTCATGAATGACGTGGGCGATGCTTACAACCTATTTGCGTTCCCCGCCCAGTGCAATCACTCCGGACGACGGTACCCTCTCAGTTATATCAATCTATTTCGCCTGAAGAACAAATCGCTGCATTCATCCTCCTCGACATCTGTGTCCAATCCAAATAACCTTCCTTGGCGTACCCTTCTCGACGCCGCGTCCCATCTCACCACCACTCCCATAAATCTTTCCTCTCATCCGGCAGACTTTGTAGTTCTCTCCTTTTACAAACTTTTTGGATTTCCTACCGGCCTTGGCGCCCTAGTCATGAGAAGGGACGCCGCGCTATCATTGCGCAAAAGATATTTTGGTGGTGGAACCGTGTCCTCCATTGTATCCGATATCCCGTGGCAAGCATTTCGCGGGAACGATCACTTGGCAGCACGATTTGAGGATGGAACGATCCCGTTTTTGCAAGTTCTCGCAGTAGAAAAGGGATTCGAGTTTGTGGAAGGAGTTTTGGGTGGCTGGTCGAGTGTGTCCCTCCACGCCGAATGCATCGCCGGGTTCGTGTACGAGCAAATGAGCGCGATGCGGCATCACAATGACCAGCAACCCCTCTGCCGGATGTATTCCCGTCACCCTGCACCATCTGCCCGCCATGAGGATGTCTCGCATCCTTTGCTCGTGTACTCCCAAGGACCTATTATCAACTTCTCCTTGCTCCGACCAGATGGGTCATACATCGGGCACACTTTTGTCATGCAATTAGCAGCAATGTTCAACATTCATATGCGCGGTGGGTGCTTCTGTAACCCTGGCGCTTGCCATACCGCGCTAGAGTTGTCGAGTGAGCAGGTCAGAGAAAATGCGGAGGTGAGTTTTTCATCATGTGTACTTTTTGCCGATTTTGATTTCCTGGAGTATGAATGATGAAATCTGTAGGTCCATGGCCACGTTTGCTGGGACACAAAAGATATTATCAACGACCGCCCAACGGGGTCACTTCGCGTTTCGTTTGGCGCATGCTCAACCCTGGATGAAGCTATCGCCTGGCTCAACTTCCTGAAATCCACCTTCCTCGTGGGTCCTCTGAACCCGGCTGCTGGTCCCACACTCGCGTCCTCGCCACCTTCAACGGCTTCGTCTTCGGTTGCCCAACCACATGTTCAAATCATCACTATATACCCCATCAAATCCTGTGGCGGGTACACGCCGTCGACACCCTGGCCGATAGGCGAAACAGGGTTCGAAATGGACCGCATGTGGGTGGTTGTAGACGGGGAAGGACGGGCGATTACGCAGAAGCGGGTCTCGCGGATGGCGCTTGTGAAGATTGTGGCCGTCGATTTGGAGCAACGGGAGGTCACCGTTGATGCACCGGGGATGCCTAGATGTACGGTTAAATGGTCCATACAAGATCCTGGACAGGCAGAGGAGAAAGCGGTACGGGCATGCTCGCTTGGTGGGGAGGGGAGAGCGGTGCGGGTGTGTGGAGACAGGTGAGGCGATCTCTCACTCCTTGCTTGTGAACTTCGAGTATTTTTTTCGCTGGGCAATCTTATTAACCAGGCTTATTCTTTTCGTCCAACTAAGTGTCCGAGCAACCCAATCAGCAGACCCAACCGTCTCATCCTGGTTCTCCGAATTCCTGAAAACCCCCTGCCAACTCGTCTCAACCACATCATCCACGCCCCGCCTCACACGATCCTCACCCTCCGCATCCTCACCACGCTCCGCCCTCTCCTTTGCAAACGAATCCCAGTTCCTCCTGGTATCCACATCCAGCATCACCGCTATATCCCAAAAAGTCGCCGTGCGAAACAACCAACCTCCCAATACCCCGTACACCGACCTACCCGCGTCCCGCTTCCGCCCAAACCTCACCATAACCAACCTCCCCGCCTTCATTGAAGATACATGGGTGAGCCACGGCACGACCATCCGCATCGGTACAGCGTTATTTAGAGTTTTGGGACCGTGCCATCGGTGTCAGATGGTGTGTATTGATCAGGAGACCGGGGAAAAGGGGAGCGAGCCGTATGCGACGTTGGCGGTGGAGAGGTTACGGAAAGGGGTTGGCGTGGTGTTTGGAGTTCATTTGGTGTTTGTATCTATGGTGGGGGATGAGGAGGGACGGAGGGGAGAAGGTGGAGACAGACCGGTCGTGGGTGTTGGGGACGTGTTGGAGGTAATATGAAGTACCCACTGCAGCGGAGTACTGTAGGTGGAGGGTGGTTGTCTGTAGCTTTGCTGGGTCATTGTATATAGCGCATTTGGGAACCAATTTTTGGAGAATCAAAAAGCGAAATCACAGTAGTTGGGATGCCCGGTTTGTCTTTCCGCATGTATATCAGAACGACCCATGTCAAAGCTCAAAAAAGCACGCAACGCCCAAAAAAATTGTGTTGAAGCAACACAATCAAAAGTTCAAATTGTCCATTAAGGACAAAACCAAAGTGTTTTACAAATTCCAACATTATATTGGCAACCCAACCGTGTTTCTCCCAAAATACCGGGATACAAACTATGGTGAACACGGATAAGCACCCTGCACAAGGACAGACGAAACGGCATACAGCTCACTCACCGAGAGTCCCGCCACACCCCCTGGAACGTATGAACCAAAATACCTAAATAGGAATGCAAAACGCATCCCATCAGACTTGAATCCAGAACAAGCAATAGTGATGACAGCCCACTCACCAGACTAAAGCAACAATTTGCACGACACTGAAAAGGATAGTGAATACATAAGAATGTCGCTGTAAACGCAAGAAGGTGAGTATAGACATACGACGGGGGTCGATGTTTCACATCAACGACACTGCAAATACCGTACATACCACTACGGAAAAGTACAAAGTCATAACCATAGACCCAACATAAATGCCCGTGAATGGTAGCCGTTCCCTCGAGAACATGTGGCGGATATGTGCCATTGGGCCTTTTAGTAATGCGAAACTGGAAAGAAGGGTATGATCTTCAGTTGGAAATGCGGTATCGACTGGGCCAAAAATGCGGAACACAATACCTCGTCATAGCGAGCACGCTTCCTAACGTGAATGTCGTTGCGAATTTGTGCGGTGCGAATGCGAGCATGGGGAGACCCACAAAGAATGACTGGTGTATGCAATGCGTTCAATGAGATACCTTTCTCTATCCATAGTTGGTGGAGGAGAGAAAGACTTACAATCACGAAACACACGACCGCCATACCCATCGTGACCAGAAACCCAATGAATCGCTGCGGGAAGGCGTACGAGTCAGACATACTCGCGGAAAAACAAAAATATGGCAGATGCTGTGTAAAGAGTGCCAAAAACTCACCTGCCACCGCGACAACCCGCAAAAGTCCTGTTCCACCTCCCCCTGTCGTGACCCTAGCCCAATACCCGATAATGCATCTGCCAAAAAAGGTGAAAATGAGCCGCTGGCCATTCTTCCCTACGCAGCACCCAACACTTCGTCAAAACAGACAAGTCCACTAGAAACACGTACTCTGCGTCCCAGTCCGCACCGACCCCAACAGACTTTCATATGCCGAGGGGTCATCGGGCCCACGCGACGAGGAGAAAAAGGACGTGAACTCTGACGTGGAGGTACCCGACGAGGCGGGTGGACGGCCTAGCCCTGAATTTGTTGATGCGTTGAAAGCTCTGAGAGAGTCGCGGAATGTGCGTTCGGCGGAAGACATTGTTTGGTGCGCACTTTTTGGAAGGAACTGGAGGAGGTTGGAAGGTTCGTTCTTGGCGCGGTGGTCTCTGATGGCTGGTGCTTGACAAGCCTCGTTAAGCCCGAGTATAAAAGGACGTCAATTCGCACCTTCCCCGCCGACCGCCCATTAGTTCATTCGTACTGTACGTGTTAGGCTCCAATGAACCGACAAGCAGGCTCCACCGCTCTCAAGCGGTTAATGACGGAGTACAAAGGTATGTCTTTGGTCACTTTGCATTATCGGGCTTGGAGTGGAAGTTACAGGCAATTCACCGTTTCACCCGTGAAATGAACTTGACCCAGAGTTGACAGTAAACGCTCCCGAGGGTATCACAGCCGGTCCCATTTCCGAGGACAACTTTTTCGAATGGGAGGCCCTCATTGCGTACGTTGTCCCACTTGCATTATTATCGCGTCGGGGACGCTTCTATCGAGCTGACGGGCTTCCACTCCTTGCTCCCCCTTCGCAGAGGTCCAGAGGGCACACCCTACGAAAACGGTGTCTTTTCCGCAACCATCAAATTCCCAAAAGATTACCCCCTCAGCCCACCCGTCATGAAATTCACTTGTCCCATGTTCCATCCAAACAGTTGAGTATACATCCCCCCCGGTTTGTTGTACTCATCCTCGCCCCTCTTTAACCCAACTTCATCGTCCTGCAATAGTCTACACCGACGGTACGGTATGCATCTCCATCCTACACCCACCCGGTGACGATCCCAACATGTACGAGTCGGCGTCGGAACGATGGTCCCCCGTGCAAAGCGTGGAGAAGATTCTCTTGTCGGTTGTTAGCATGTTGGCAGGTAAATGCATTCGTTCGTGTCATGCGAAACTCTGGTTCGCCTCCAACTTTAACCGCGTCTGCATTGGCCAAAAAAAATGAAAACAGAACCAAACGATGAAAGTGGGGCGAATATTGAGGCGTCGAAGATGTGGAGAACGGATAGAGCGCAGTTTGAGAGGGTCGTGAGGGAAAATACAATGAAGACGTTGGGACTATGAACAGAAAAGGTTGCGGAACGGTTGCTTTGTGTGCTGATGTTCTGCGGGGGTCTGACTTGTTGGCTGGGTGCCCTGGGTGCACGTTTGGTGGTCTGAGAAAGGCAAGCAGACAAAGTCTCTGAGGTTGTCGACCATTGAGGACGAACCACACCCCAGTCCTAATGTTTATGGACTCGCCATAACGTCTTGGCGAAACAGCAACGGCTTGGCGAAACAGCAACGGCAATCATTTGGATCACCAGTCCATTTAAACCCAAAACCGTGGTCTACAGGGCCCATGCAATGCACACAGGAAATAATATTTATTTAACACTCGAATTTTTTCTTTAATAATAAGACACATTTTTCATTCAATTCACTGTGCATAGTCCCAGCCCTCCCCAGCCCACTCTTCACTTTCCCACAATTATCACCTTAACCCCAAAAACTTTGTAAGTTTCCTCTCCTTCCTCACACCAACCCCCGCAACAGATGCAGACGCAGACGCAGACGCAGATGCAGACGCAGAAGAAGAAGGCGCAGCAGCACTTGGTATGGTCGTCACCCCATCCACAGACGCGCGTCGCCTCGACCGTGGTCGTTGCTGCGATTCCACTTTCAAAGGCGGCGGGGTTGTGGATTCTTCCGACAGTGATGGCACGAGGAACGGTGTAGATGTGTTGACTTGCCTGTACCGTGACGCTGCGATGCCGGTTGCGTTGCTGTTGCTGCGCGTCGCGCCGGGGTGGGTTCTGGACCAACCTCGGGGCATCTGTGTCTTCGTGTGATCTCGGTCTGATGTTAATGACTGGTTGGAAGAGGAAGAGGTGGAGGCGGGTGGTGGTGATGGTTCTCGTTGGGGTTGTGGTTGTTGTGACCGCAGTGGGGATGGTGAGGGGGTTTTGGAGGCTAGATAACGAGCGACGTCCGCGGCAAGAGCGGGATTTCGTGCTACCCTGTCCATGAGTTTCTCATCGTCGGTGTTGGTGACTGCAAAGTCATCTTCCGAGTCCCAATCAGAGTCATCGGAAGAGTGGGTGGAATCGGAGGAGGTGGATGCATAGGGGTTTTCGTCCCTGTAATGATTGGTGCCATGCCACCTGGCACGGGAACGATGTGATGTGCTGCTGCTGCTTGTGCCAGCGCTTCCGTTGCGAAGCCGTCCCTCCGGTCTCCTTTCTTCGTCATACATCCCGCTCTCATCCTCGTCATCATACTCTGTGGCTCGTCCTTTTCCTTTCCGTCTTTTCTCCTTCATCCGCTCCCGAATCAGTGTATCAGCGTCGAAGCTGACTTTCTTTTTTATCGGCCGTTTATGTGCCGAATTTCCACTCCGACCACCACCGCCTTCCCTTCGAACCGCTCCACCGCTTTTCAGGGACCCGCTCCCACATCCCGCATCTTCAAATCCAGGCACCGCACTCCCAGGTGAAATGGCATCCAACGCTTCTGCTATAGCGCTAACCACGCGTCCGACTTTCTGGCCGGCCGCATAGAGCGCGGCGTGAAGTGCAACGCGCTCACGGTTCCATTCCGCTTCCTTTTCGGAGAGCACGACGCGAAAGGCTCCCGTTGCCAGCATTTGGACTGCGGCAGCCCTAAGAGAAGTTGGAGACATTGAACGTGGAGGGTGAGATGGTGTCGGGGAAGCGGGTTCAGAATCAGCATCGTCGTCGGGTGTGGCGACGAGGGGTGCGGGGTTAGTGGCAGGGGTTAAGGGTTGATCGGTTGGACTGGTGGGTTTCAATCCGCGTCCAGGTAACGGGGCTTCAGAATGACCCTTTTCCAATCGTTTTGCCGAAGTGGGAGCGGAGGGTGTTAGTTTTGCGGATGTGTCGATTTTTGGTGATGGCGTTGGGGCGGGTGCAGATGTTTGTGACAGCTTTGGTTGTGATACTGGTATGGGTTCGGACGGATCGCTTGACGATGAAGATGACGATGAAGAAGGAGTGCGCTCTCTCTGATCGGCATCCTCCAATCCTTCAGAGGTCTTCTCAGATAGAATCGTCGAAGGGCCGCCACCACCATCATCATCATCCACGGCCTCCCGTGATCGTTTCCGAGAAGGCAAAAATTCCCTTGCTCCATGTCTTCTCATCATCAGCCTAAAGGCATCCCAATCCCTAACGTCAGCCAGAAAGCCCGACAAGGCGGTCGGACTCCTGGTAAGTTTTGCCACCAGTTCATCTATCGTCACCGGCCCTGCGCTCTCCCTTAGTTGAAAGTTTCCTCCCGCTATTCGATGTGTGGCCGTGTTTCCCACGATCGTCGCTGAATCTCCATTCTGACGGCCGTTAACTTCGCTCCCTCGAGAGCTATTTCTACCTTCTCCCCACCCCTCCCCTCCACCGTTGCCTTCCTCCGTCTCCTTCCCATTCGAAATTCCTCGTCCTGCATCCCCGCCACCAACCGCAGGCAAAAAGCTCCCGCCGGCAACGCCCTTCCCAGAGCACACGACTTGCGCAAAATCGGCCCACCGCAACCCCTCCACACCCCACTCGACATTGTCCCAAAACTTCCTCAGAGCGTCCAAAGCGCGTTTCGTCCTCCTGTGAGCTTGGTCTGCGTTGAGAGCGTCGCAAGACACACCCCATTCTATACGCGCATCTCCGTCGTACCCGGGAAGGGAGGTTTCGGTGGAAGGGTTAACGTGTATCCGCAAGTTGTAATGACGCGGTGGGCGGGCAGCAGGAGGTGCTGGGCTCGTCGAAGGTGAGGAATGTGATGAAGCAGGCGGTGTTAACGGTTCGTGGTTGGGGGGTGTTGGTGTTATCATTGAATAACAGCATTTGGGGTGGGAAAGCGGGTGGTGGTGGTGGTGCTTGAGATACTATATATAGTGAAGGTGCTTCTGCAGGTGCAGGTGCAGGTGTCGGTGTTGGTGTTGGTGTTGTGTTGCGGGTTTGTGGTGACAATTCCTTCCTAACTTCCCACTTCCAGTTCCTCTTCCACCTCGGGCTTTTGAAGCTTTTGTTGGGGCCTTCGTGTGCTTGTTGAACGATCAAGGGGTTGGACATGCAGGCTGGGGTGACCCCTTAATACCATGAAACGACCTCCTCCGAATAATTACGGGGCTGTGTGTCCTTTCCGACCGCCTCCTTTCCAGCCTTTTACCGCTGGTTTTTGCTTTGTGTGTGTACGGAACCGATGGGGCGTCGATGCCGGTGAAAAAAAGAGGGGATTGGGGCAATGGTAAACGGTTTGACGGGGAGGCCTTTGACGGGTCCATCCAATCTTTGGCTGTGGACGCGGAGGTCAAGCCAGGCGGGAACCCGGCACCCCTGAAATTTGGCTGTGTTCGTTCCCCGGTAAACCTAAAACCTTCAGAAACCCTGACATGCGTCTTTCGAAAACATATAATATACGAAGGAATCCTATATGAATTAGGGCCCACTTTCAATATGCAATTCTGTTTCCATCACCCTCCCGACTAGTTAGTCCAGCATATTGGTTCATCCTATTCTACATTTTCATGCACGGTGCACGTTAGTCTAGTTATCTATCTACTTACTTGGGCCACACATCATCGCCAAAAACCGGGGCATGGGTATCCACATCCGGAGACAGCAAACGAACCGCCTTGTCAACGCTAAAAAATCAATTAATGGTCCTCCAAGGCCCCATAGATTGTCGCCGGGAAGCTTGTACCAAGAACGCAAATGGAAATGATACCACATCGGTGATGCCGAGAGGGTTGAAGAGCATTTGACGATGTGTAGGTTGAGACGTTGGACGATTAAGGACACCATGTTCTTTGCCCTTGAAGAATTGAACTACGCGCACAGCGCTTCCTTCAAACAAATAATAAGATGAAGCCCTTTCTTGGCTTGCCTCAGATGGCACAGCGTCGGCTGCACCAACTGCTTAGTTGTGGCAGCGACAGTCTCCCGTCGTACCTGTTGAGCTTCCATGACGGCAACCCGCACTACTCGATTCAGACAAGGTTTCGTGTATGGTGTATGGTATCCCAGGCTACTTCATGCTATTGATATATGAACTACGCGCGCAGCAGCAGCCGATTTCACCGTACCTACAATTGACGTCCATTGCACGGCGGGACCGCGGGATGGTGAGAACTGGAGCAGCATTCCATGCGGGTCTTTGAGACACAGAAGGATGATCATAATCATAGTATGTTAAAAGAAGTACACGGAGAGACAGCAGGTGTAGGGCCGCTGTTTGTAGTCGGAACAATGATTATCACCATTGTACCCGGTTCTGCGCCTCCTTCTTTTTCTTTTTGGTCGGGGTCGGGCAAGTGGGATGAAAGTGAGGCTGACTTGGGGCTGGCAATGTCTCATCGACCTTACCATCCAGCCAGCGGATGTGTTCGAGGGTACTTTGGATGGCCATCCGTAGTCGCATAGATGTTCGGGCTGACTGCGGCAGCTTATGCCGCCGTTCCCAGTGTGTTGGGCTTATAAGCTTCCCAAGATCGAAATAAATCATCGCACCCGTCTCGGCCTCTCTCATCCCACGCAACGTTACCACGTGTGCTAACCCCAGTTCGTCAGTAATGGCCATTATAGATTCGACGATGACACCCAACCCAGCCAACCTACCTGCGCCTTGCGACCCCAGAACTGTGACATCCTTCCGCTCCAAGTATGTAAGGGAATGAAATCCATGCGTGTGCATAGTTCGGTTATGCATATCCTTCAGGCTCCGCCCTAACTTGACATGATCCGACCACTCACCTTTCGGTTGATCCCCCGGCACCGGTGCTTTGTGTTCGTGGGAAAAGATTTCACTGTCATACTCGTCACGCACACGCAGATACATATCCGGTTTTAAGCCGCAGGCCTTTTTCGTTGGAGTATCTGTTTGTTGCCTGCGCGCTGAGCTGGACTTTGAACCGACTTCCCCGCTGCACAAGGACGCGTTAAGCAGTCAATTTAACAACATGAATGCACAGGCGAACGGAGGAAACCAGAGCCATGTCTGACCTAATCAATCGCACTCCGTCGATATTCAGAAGGGGGTCAAAGAGGAGGCTGCGAAATACGAACGTAAGGCACCACCCCTCGGAGTTGACGTCCTGAAGCGGATTATCTTTTCGTTCAAAAAAACTCGTACTGGAGAACGATACTTAGAATTAGCGTTCAGTATCATTACCATATTATGCGGTGGGAAAAGCAAGAGTCTTACAACATGTCAAACATATTCCGGCACAACCGGAGCTGTTGGTGGACTTCGTTTTTTGGGTCATACGGCTCTTTGTTGGCGTTGGCGGCAACCGCGGTGGCCAAAGCTTTCAACGCCGCCTTCTTCTCCTTTTTGTTTTCCGCGGTATTGACCAGGTTAAGGGCGGCCAGTACTTGCTGGTCGGAACTCAGGTGCAAATAGTTTTGGTCCGCCAATTGACGCCAATCTTGGGGTTCATTCTATAAATGGATGGTTATTTTGAAGATTCTTTAATTGGTACTCTTCGCTGGGCGGAGGATGCCTTGCCTACCTTGTTGTCATAGGACTTCAGATATTGTTCCACCGTCTCATCCAGCGCGAAATTCCGCAAATTCATAGTAATCAGTTCGCTACGAAGAAATGCTATATCATCAGCGGGCAAGAGATTACGCAAAGCTGTCTCCGCCGTAAGGTCGAGAATTCCGCTACACGCTAAACTGCAAAAGGTCAGTTTACCGCCGTTGCATCATTCGGGACGGGGGTCCTCTGCAAAACCTACAGGTCCTCGGCTCCCGTTTCGGAATGCACATACTCATCCATAACCGTCCGCAGTCTTCGCCCACTGGGCAGTTTGATCCGTGGCCACAGAGACTTGGGAGGGGGTGAGTGGGCGTTGTGGTTGTACTCATCGTCACCTTCTTCATTAATCAGCTGCCACGTCTCCACATCGCTGCTTCCCGCGGTTTCCGCCTCCATTGCCGTCGCCCCTTCTGCCTCCCGCACATCACGCCGCACCATGCCATTGGCATTTGCAAAACTTTCATCACCTGCGTCGCAATCATCGTCCATGTCACCGTTATCCTCCTCCTCACTTTCGTCCATGCTGTCCCCACTCCTGTCCCCATTGTGACCGGGCGACGCCAGACGTTTTTTGGTTTCTCCCACGATTTTTTGCGCGCCCGAGAGCACGATTTCCTTCCCGAACTTTACCGCTTTCATTTCCAATTCGTCTACGCACGCGGCCTGTAACGAATATAGGGCGGTTGGGACAACGCTAAACTTTGCCGAACCATTCCCTTCTCCGTCTGGTAATCTCGTACCGTAACTCGAAGGGCGGCCCGCTTAGTCGCACGTCGAAACGTTCTTTTCAAACTCGACCCATTAAACATTACCTACCGTTCGCGTTTTAAGTAATACTATAAACATTTGTCTTGCAGATTGAAACAAAACGCCAAATAAACCAAATAAACGGAAGGCGCTCCAACAACCGTACATCTAAATTGTCGAAACATTCTTGCAAATGTCTTTTGTACGACATCTTTGCAGGGTCAACTGGAGTACACTCTTTCAGGAGCTGGCCCAAGATGCAACGCAAATCTTTTTTGGCGGAGACGAGTCCGTCGGAGTGGGAGGGGTAACCGTAGTGGAGGACAAAGTTCTTCACAGAGAATTCCTTTCGGCGTATCCGGTGTTTAACATATTCTATAGGTCTTTTAAAAAGTATTGGTCAGTTCATTGTTCATTTGCTTCGCTTTCCCATCCCTCTTTCTTTTTTCTTTGAACCGTCAATTTTGTTGGCTCCTTGTCGAGTGGATGGTTGCTCATGGTTCATAGATCCCCAATCACAATCTTTACGCCTCGTGGAATTCTGCAGCATTCCACATGGCGCCATCCCTCTATTCCTTGCTTGCTCCCCTTATGTCGGCAGAGGACCGGCAGAATCTCTACAGGATCCTTAGCCCAAAGCCCAGCCATACTGGGGGGCGGTTGCGGGCGTTTTTAAAACAAGCAATGATACACCGGATGACGTTTGGGCCATCCGAAACAAAGGAATCTCGGAGTTGATGGAAGGAGGTTGGGCACTCCGTCCTTTCCATCTACTTTCAGTGCCAACCCTTGTCGGCAGAGGACCGGCAGAATCTCCACAGGTCACTCGCCCGTACGTCGGCCAATGGGCCGCGCACTTGCGGGATTTTTAAATGCACCAAAAGCACCAATTGCCAGTTGCAAACCCTTGACGGCAGAGGACCGGCAGAACCTCCACAGGTCACTCGCCCGTCGCGTCGACCGGTGGGCCGCGCGCTCGGCGGGATTTTTAAGCAACCAGGAGACACAACCACCGCCATAAGGAAATGGATGTACCTCATTCGGGACTCAGAGCGGAACTACCTGTGAACATTGGTGGACCTTGCATTTTCCATGATGATACCACACACATCATGCGGCTGGAACTAGCTTGGCGGCATCACCCGAACCAAGTGTATTGCTTCCATATTTTTGCGCTTCTGCATTTCGCATGATGATACCACACACATCATGCAGTCAGAATAGACTGGGACTAGCTTGGCGGTATCACCCAAACCAAGTGTATTGTCTCCATCTTTTCGCGCTTCTGCCCACTATGCCCGTCATTTTGCTTGCAAGGCCCATACTCGTTCCCGGTCAAACGTCCCACCAACAACGCGCCAACCAAGGAACTCCGCAAGTAACCCCAGCCGTTACTCACCTCTTTTTTATTCGTTTCGAGGGTTCTCTAGGCATGTTCGGACTTGGGAAAAGGGATGCGACACGTACGCGAGGGTGATGGAGCTTTGTTAGATTGAATTCAGAAAAACAGATCAGGCTGAAGCGGGCCAAGCAGTCCAGCGCAGCAGGGCTTGACCATGCTTACGCGATTGCTTATCCTCAGCACCCCCCTATTCGCGCACTCCAATAACGAACGTCCATCCGCAGGAATATATTGCAACAAAGGTTGAGGTTTCCAAATGAAAATTGAATATAGTATTTTGATCGGACCAGGAACCCCCGCTCAAAGAGCAAACAAACAATACCCAGACTCCAGGAACGCTAATACTGTAAAAAATCGCGTCAGGGTATCCAAAACCACACACAGCTCTCCATTAACCATTTTGAATAGCCTTGTCCACACGCCAACCTCTGTTTTCCACACATGGCCGACACGCAGGTCGGAGATGACGGCCCTCCTCCTGGGGACGACGATGCACCGGCAATGGACGTCAGGGAGGAAACGGACGAGGAGGAGGAGGACGGTGTGCCTCATCGTGGTGGTGAGTGGATACCCGTGTCCTTTCACGCAGAGGTGTGACCCGTTTCGTTCTGCTCAATGAGGACCGTCTTGAATGGTAGGGTCAGAGAGGCAATCGGTTGGTGGTAGTGGTTTGTCGGTAAGCACATGTTGTATTTTATCTGACTGGTGTTTGTTTTTTGTTTCATTTTTACCTGCAACTAAACTTCAACCCCATCGCAAAAGGATCAGGCTACGCCCTCTCGAGACTCCAGCGGCAAACCTTCCAAATCCTCACGCGACAGTGTCGGTGGCGACGATGGTCCTGATGTGCGCTTTAAATTCGCTTCACCGCGGCTCTCCTTTTGATAGCGGCATCTTTTCCAACACATCCATCCCTCGTTCTTTCTGCAGGCGCAGGCATTGAATGACGCAAGGCACTCGACGAAGAGTAACCGACTGTCCGTCGTCGAAGCGGGCGGTGAAGTGATTCAGACGGATTTGGAGATTATCAATAAAGAGTTGAGTCCGAAAGATTGGGACCATCTTCCTTCTTCCAGGCCCATTTCACTCGTATCCGACACCCTGTCTGAACCTCCTTCATTCACCCCCGCAATGCAGAAACGCCCGAATGCGCAGCCGCCTCCAACAACTCGAATCCGACCTCCTCCAAGCCCGCGTCCACTCTGACCGCATAACCGCCGAGAACGAGCGCCTTTCGATGCGACTGAGCGAGGCGGTGAAGGAGCGGGATGAGTTGAAGGCGAGGACAGAGCAGGATAGGGCTACGTTGGCGTTGTTGACGGCGAGGTTGAAGGAGAGTGAGGAGAGGATTGTGGTGGGTGTTTGCTGAGGGTTTGATTTGACTCTCTGTGCCGTCTGTGAAGTTTTAGCTTCAGGAAACACTCAATGTTTTCTATTAACCAAACGTTGGAATACAAAAATGCAGTCATTTAATCAACTTCTAGACCAAGCCATCGAACCATTCCGCTCGAAACTAAAGCTCGCAGATGACCGTATCGCCAAACTAACTAAAGAGAACGAAACCCTCAAGACCAAGAAAATGCAGGTAAGCGCATTTTCCGCTTCGCCGTTTCCTCCACTTTTCGTTTCCCTGCCGCTACGCATAAATATCTCACTCCCAATGTTGCACCCCAATGCTCCGCCGACGCAATTTCCTTCTCTTTTCCGCAAACCTGCCCCAAAATACTAACCTCAAAAACAAACCACAACCTCCTTTGCTCTCTGGTCGGGCGCCCGTCAAAGCTTCTGGACAAAGCGTTGGATCTGAAACTGAAATTGAAGCATATCGGTGGAGAAGGGGCGTTACCGAAGCCAACGCCGTTGTCGCCGGATGTGTCGGCGTATGGGGGGAAGTATAGGAGGTTGCCGTCTATCGGGGCGGCGGCTGCGCAGGATGAGAATAGGCTTGGGTAGGCTACAATAGGATAGCAGGCAGAGGCGTAGGCGTAGAGTAGGATAGGGAAGGGAGGTATCGGGTGGGTATTGTTATTGAGTGGGCGGAATCCGGTTTTGATGCTTGTTCTGCTCAGAGACATGACGTGGGTCTGATTGTGGAGCAAAACATCAAGCGGCATGATACTATCCTAGGGAAACTTTGTCGACTAAACGCCGTAGATTTCACTACTTGATCAGTGTGATCTCCAACGTCCCTGTATACAAAGTGTCGAACTTCCATTCTACGCTGAAATGGACACCACTCCCGTGCAAGCCGAAAAATGAACAAAGTTCGATTTTCATTTCCCCTGCTGCTCCTCCGCGAACTTGAGAATCAACTGTTTGACCTCCTGCCTCTTCTTCTTCACATCCTCCGGTCGCAAAAGGTCCGACAGGCGCCACCTCGATAAGTCGCCGGGTTTCTCGGCGATGCTCGCGGCGCCCAGCGCAGGGGATGTAATCCGGGAAGCGATGAGTTCGGTGATAGCCATCTGTTTCAAGAGCAAAAGCTGGGGTTAGTTAATGCACCGGTCACGCAATCGCTACCACGCGCACAAACCACATAAACTCCGCAATCAAAGGGATTGGTTTGCGGAGGTGTGTCGACGTCAGCGAAGAATGATGCTAATCAAAAAGCCGAAGGGGTCGTTAGCGCTCTGGAGAGTTGAACATTCAATATGAATACTGAACAGGGAGAGGGGTTCATACATGTGGCCTCGCCGGCGATGAGTGGAGTCAGGCTTCTCATCGTTTGCTTTGCCGAATCACGGTTTAAAGTTCCCAATGAGTCGTAGTAGTAGAATGTGTTTGTTGGTCGAAAATAGACCATGAGACTCCTGAACAACACATTGAGTATGCGAAGTTCGGACCTCATACTGTAATACTGTAATTGACGTAGAAAAAGATGATTACCAGTGACTTCCGCCGCCTGCAACATTTCTCTGCTCATCGTTGACAGGAATAAAGACAGCCAGCTTCTCTTGCAATCCTGGTGGCAGAGCGGATGCAAGATCGGTGGGATCCGAAATATGTGCTAACAAGTGGACCATTGCAGGGCGAAGAAAGGCAATTCGTTGAGCATGTTGAAACTTTGTACGTTCCAAGTATCTTCGAGGTTGAAAGGACTGCGGTGAGTAGGTTGGCATATCTAGGAAAGCCGACAAGACCTATTTACTCGTAAAAGACTGTAGAAAGAAAACTCAATTTCACATATGTGTTTGACTAATCAAAAAGAGGGTTATTGACCCACATTCAATGACTGTATCAATAATCCACTGTCCCTCTTCTAGAGTATCCACGTCCTGTAACCGCGCAGAAATCGTATTTCGTTACGTTGGGAGCCTATGAATTTGCCTACAAAAGCGCGTTCACACGCAAACTAACCTCCTGACGGACCACAACGTCTCCGTAATGTAGTATGATATTGGCCATAAGTTGAAATTGCAACGCGGGATGAGTTGAAGGATGACCTATGACGGTGGACGTCGCTTTGGGATGCTTGTAATGGCATGTGGCTTATGGTTTGCTGACCTCACCTGCCCATTTTGCGGATCAACAATCATCCCACTGCACCGCGTTGTTTCTGTTGTTTCTTGTTTTCGCGTCTCCCGGCGGTCTTGAACATTTCCCGCATCGCGAGCCGCAAGAAACCGCCCTCATCACACTTATTCATCCCCTAGTCCGCAGGTCGGATCAGAAACTCCTGGGCTTTATGTATATAAGGCGTGCCATTCCCCGCATACCCCCCTTACGCACGTTCGCTTCTAACCTTCTCCACACGCAAAGCACAATGGCTCCTCCTAAAATCACTTTGTACTATGACTCAGTATCTCCTTACAGCCTGTGAGTTGTCATATCCTTTTGGAAATCATGAGCAGCGGAGGTGTATCTTTCGCTAAAGCGACGTGATCGCAGATTGGCGTTTGAGGTTCTTCAACGCTACAAACCAATCTGGAAGTATGAACTCGAATTGATGGTGCGCACGCATTCTTGATTGGATTTCCTATGTTTCAATTCGGTACCCAATGCTGTGCGATGAACAATTTACACCTTTTTTCTTTTGGCCCCCCTCACACTAGCCTTTCTTCTTGGGCGGCGTCATGCAGGCGACCAACAACCGACCGCCTGCTACGGTACCTGCTAAGGGTACCTACATGGTGCATGGTACGGAATCCTTGAAAGCTTAGGTGTATCGCATGTCGACGTGAATCCAATACCAACATCGTGTGATTGCGGAACAGATATTACCCGCAACGCCAAACTCTTTGGCATTCCCAACCTCAACCATCCCCCCGAATTCCCCGCCATGTCGCTGAAAGCCCAGCGCGCGTTGACCGCGATCAGGCTGTACCATCCTGACAAGCTGGTGGAAGCGAGCCGGAGCCTATGGGTAAAACTTGCAGCATCATGCGTCGTCGGTTCCGCATACCGAATTCAACGTTCGCTAAATCATGTTGAATTTCGCTTTTTATTTTGACAGAAATGCTACTGGTCCGAAGGCCGCTCCCTCAACAACGATTTAGCCGCCTACCTCTCTCCTGTCGTCGGCGCCGATGCGACCGAAACCCTTCTTACCAAAACCATCAACGAACCAGCCGTGAAAGACGAATTGACCCGCGTAACAAAGGAGGCCATTGAAGTACATGGCGCTTTTGGTGCGCCATGGATTGTTGTGGAGAATGGTGGGATGAAGGAGACATTCTTTGGTAGTGACCGGTTTGAGGCCGTGGCGATGGTGATGGGTAAGGAGTGGTACGGGCCAGTGCCCAAGGTTGGGGCCAAGTTATGAAATTCTTGAGTGTAGGTGATGGGCACTGGCTAGGTTGTAGGTAGGCGTGTACCTGTTTACGTTTCAGCAGTAGTTGTTTAGGAGCCCTTATTTGAATAGGAACCAGAATGATACAGATATATCGTTGTTATGCTCTCCAAAACCAGGTTCTAACCAATAGCCCATATTTACAATCCCGCACCACCATCTCTCACCAATAACGCAACGGGGAAAGCATCCACCAGATTTTCCACCCTGACAGCCTTCCCTTCCACTTTCCGGCCACTAAATACATCCACCCATGTACCATTCGGCACTTCAACAACCGTACCCTCCCATCCATTCCCTTCCTTAACCTTCACCTGAAGCCTCGGCGCAACGACCACCACATTCCCACTCCTCTCAAACGCCACCACCCGATCCGCGTTAGGCCCCTTGACATCCACCGGCGCATACGTTGCCTTCTCCCCAACAAACCAATCCGGCCGATCCCTCCTCAACCTCAACACCCTCGACACCAAAAACATCTTCGCCCTCCCCGTCGCATCCACCTGCGGCGGCGCATGGTGATGCTGCTGGTCCAGTTCCGCGAGTGCGCGGCGGCGGAGGTCATAATCCACCGCGCGGCGGTTGTCGGGGTCCACGAGGCTGTAGTCTTCCATTTCACAGCCTTGGTAGACGTCCGGCACGCCGGGCATGGTGAGTTGGATGAGTTTTTGAGAGAGGCCGTTAAGGCGGCCGTAGGGCGCGATGCGGGCGCAGAAGGTTTCAATTTCGGAGGTGAGGTCCGTGTCGGCGTAGACGCCCTTGACGAATGATGCGACAGAGTCGTCAAACTCCTTATTGGGGTCCGTATGGGAGGTGTGGACCTTGCCTTCGCGGATGGCTTTGTCCATGTACGCGAGGAGACGGGACTCTTCAATCGGCCAGGCGCCGACGATGGTTTGCCAGAAGAGGTACTCGGTGTTGCGGTCCGGCAGCGTCTCGCCGCGGCGGAGACCGATTTTACTGGCGCGCTCGCTCCAGCGTTTTACAACCGTTGCCCATTCTTCCGGAATCTCCGAAAGCACCGCCAAGCGGCTCCGAACATCTTCGGATCTTTTGGTATCATGAGTGGACAACGTCGTCATGGTCAAAGGCCAATTCCGCTGCATCTCCAACGCCGCCTGATGGAAGGCTGGTACCGACTTTCCAAACACACCGGGATCGCCCCCAACCTCGTTCAATGCAACGAGGCGGAAGTATCGGTAAAAAGCCGTGTCTTCAATACCCTTTGCCATCACTGGGCCGCAGGTTTGCTGGAATCGGTTGATAAACTCATCGGCTTGTGGTGAGCGCGGCCCCGCTTCACCGACGGTAGCTCGCCGGATGAAGTCAATCTCAGCATCGCGACGCCCTTCCAAACTAGCCTTTGCTTTTTGAGCTGCATGGTCAAGATGTTCCAGTGCTTGACGGTTGGGCTTCTCCCCTGGTTGGACGTATGCGCGGTACACATCAAATGCGGTGAGGTAGGCAGCGAGTGCTTCACGGATGGCGTCGCGCTGGAAGGATTTTGCCGCAGGATCGCCTTTTTGGATTATAACCAATAAAGATACCAAGCGCTCGAGTTCGGCGTACAGGGATTTCTCCACAATCAAGCGCTTGGATTCATCCACCACAGTTGAAAAATCACCCTCCTTGCCAGCAAAATCGCGGTACACCTTATTGAGCGGTCCCTCCCCTTGCGGATCGACCAACAATCCCGTCACACGGATCAGGGTATCATACCCGCTGGTACCGGCGCACGGCCATTCCGCAGGCAATTCCTCGCCCTCCTCCAAAATTTTCTCGATGACGACCCACGACCCGTTCGTCGCCTCCGCCAACCGTTCCACATATTCTTTGGGATTCGCCAATCCGTCGGGGTGGTCAACCCGCAATCCGTCCAGCACACCATCGCGGATTTGTTGGAAATGAATCGCATGCGTCTTATCAAAGACGTCCTTGTCCTCGACGCGGATACCCGCGAGCGTGGTGACATCGAAGAAGCGGCGATAGTTGAGTTCGCCCGTCATGGTTAACCTCCAAAACGCGGGACGGTAATGCTGTGCTGCGACAAGGGCAGGGATATCCGACTTCAAGTGTTCGGTCCCAGGAGCAATGGGGAACACGTGGCTCCAATATCGAAGCACGGGCCCTTCCGTACCCTCCGGTCCCTTCTCTTCGTACTTTAGCTCCCCTTTGGAGAGGATTTCCTCCAGCGGCGATCCCAAGACGGGTATCATGATTTTGCCATTGTTTTGCGGGTGGTCCCACTCGACGTCAAACCAAGACGCGTAGGCGGACTTGCGTCCGTGCTTGAGGACGTCCCACCAGTATGGGTTTAAATTCTCTGGGTCGGCGACGGATACGTGGTTGGGAACAATATCGGCAATGGCACCCATTCCAACGTGGCGGACGGCAGACATTAGCTTATTGAACGCCTGTCAAAAGGGAAAATAGTTATGAACTGTAGCATACGACGTGAACATCAATCGAATCGAAACCGCACCTCTTCGCTTCCAAGTTCTTTGTTGATAACATTATGATTTACAACATCATATCCATGAGCCGACCCAGGAGACGCCTGTCATAAGAATCGATAAGCGTCTGCAATGTTCACATTCCTTGTCCCATCACACGAAAGAACACGTCATTCCCTCATTACCTGCAAGTAAGGCGAACAATACAAATGCGTCACCCCCAAGCTGTTCAAATAGTCCAAAATTCCTTGTGTCTTTTCAAACCCAAACTCTTTTCTCAGCTGGACGCGGTAAGTCGAGACTGGAAATGGTTTGCCCGATGCTGGGCGGTGTGGGTTGTGGGTGGGGCCGTCCGTAGAGAGTTCTGCTGCCATCTTTTCCCTTTACGAGCTTTTTGGAAAATGGTGGATTGTGTGTCGTGGGAATGGGCGAGGATGAAATGCGGAACCTGCTTTTATTTATTGACGCGTGTTGAGGTGCTTGAACCATGACGTCAGGAACAGAGGGGCCAAATCCATCGAATCGATTTCCTGCTCCGCCATCTCTCACCTTCGCGTTCGCTCCTCGCGTCAATAAACCTCTTCGGATGGATTGCATCCCATGTACCAGCACCAGTTCTCCAACGGAATTCGCCACCCTGGCGACTTGGTTTCCTGCCCTCTCGGCCACCGCGTCTCGAAACCGGTCTCCTGCTTTCTCCTGGGAGACGTGGGCGTGGGAAAACGTTCCCTCGCAGCCCGCCTAGCGTCTGAAGACACGTCCAAATGGCCGCTCGGGGAAAACGACGTCTGTGTCTCATACAGCAGTCGGAGACGTCTTCGCTTTCTGGGCTACACATACTTTGACATGCGGTTTGTGAACGTCCCAGAGCAGACAGAGTATGAAAATCTGAGGTGAGCCGGCTGGCCACGCCAAAGAGATTGGACGACTTCCGAAGCGTGTGATTCATGAAAATGCCATGTAACAGACGGCGGTTATGCCAAGGAGCAGACGTATTTCTTTTGTGTTTTGCCATAGACTCCCTCACATCCATGGAAAATATCGCTCGTTCTTGGATCTTCAAAGCTATAAGATACAATCCGAAAACACGGGTCATCCTCATTGCTACAAAGACCGATCTCAGGTCCAGTCATAAGTTTCCATTTTCCAATGAGATGTCTTGTCAGCTGCTAGGAGAAGAAATTGGAGCCGATGCCACGATTCAGATTTCCTCGTTGAATAGACAAAACATCGATCGGGTGATTTTGGCTACGCTGACATGTATCAAGCTGCGGCGAACAAAACTTGCTGGTGTACTAGGGAAGATGTCGGGACTATTGCTTTCGATAGCATCCATTTTTCCTTCGCCACAAGTTGTGAAAGATGTCTCGCCCCAGAGCCGAGCTTCGGATACCGACTGCAGCCCACCCATCATAGTAGATGCCTCCTCGCTTGGAAGTGAACTTGGGTGGTTGTCGACAGAGGCAGGTCTGTTTTGCCCGGATGTTACGTTTTGGCCGAAATCGCATCTGTGGCAGCGTAACGCGCATGCTACGGTCCTCGCCGTTGTTTCTGAGGCTGTTAGAAAAGCTATTGCCGGCGATTTCCGCCTGGCTGATGACGCGAGCGGTGGTGCGGGTTGCTTTACGAGCCTAGTCAGCTTGAATGAAGACAGATCTGTTCATATTGCTTTGGGGTGGGAGATGAATGAAGCGGATTTTGAAATTGCGTTGAAGTACATGTATTCGGGTGCCCTTGACGCGCTGAGTACTATTCGAGACCTACCGAGCGTGGTTCGATTTGCAGATGAATTTGAGGTTCCAGAATTGAGACTGGCTCTTGAGGAAGTAACGTTCCGTGATATGGTTGTCAAGAAAATCCGGCCCTTTGACACTGGTGAGTAGCGGAGTGGCAGCATATACAACAAAGCTATTGGCTAAAATGAGTCGGTTCAACGCGCTTTCATCTGCAAGAATGGATAAGTTGTAGGTGGGCTTCGTTTGGGGCAACTGTTCTGGAGGATCCAGGCTTGGCTGATATCAAAATTGAACTGGACGCTTCGACGGATTCCGGCAACGAAACAAAATTCTCGACTTTGGTTCCGGCCAACCGAAGCATTCTCGCGGCTCGGTCTCTCTTTTTCCAAGCAATGTTCACGAACTCTTTTCTGGAATCCTCGAGTTCCATCATCCGCTTGCCGGGTGTAACCGGCGCGGACTTTCGTCTGTTGCAGCAGTATATGTACACGGATTGCATACCTCCCTCGTCACTCACATCTCTGTCCGTGATGATACGGCTTCTCGCTGCATCCTCTCGCCTGATATTGACTCGGCTGCACCAAATTATGGAGAGTGAGATTGCGAGATGGGTAAAATCATCCACGGGATTGTCCATCAAAGCAGGATCGCGTGATTTCTTCTCAGCACTGGAAGCGGCCAATGATCATGGAGCAGAACAGCTCAAAGCGTTTTGTCTTCATTTTGGGGCGGCTCATTGCGGGGTTTTGCAATTATGCGAGGATTGGTCACGGGTCGATGAGGATGATCGGGAGTGGATGGAAGAGAATCAAGGACTCTTTCCTTGAAATCATTGGTGAAGGAAAGGGCCCGAATAAGACTTGTAGCAGCTTTGTTTTTGTTTTGTGACGTGTTAAAATATAGAAACCGATGATCTGCACAAAACTCTCCCGGTGCATTGCATATTGACGATGATTTGCTGGTGAGGAAACGCAGGTGCTTTGACGATGGTCTTGACGCGAGAGCCAGCCATCAATCCATGGGGTCGGTCCACTTGTGTGACCCTTGTGTTGCGTAAAAGGGACCAGATTCTCGGAAACAGGACTTTCTCACACGAAAGCGTTGAGGGAAGGAAATCCCAACAACAACAACAAATCATTTTCATTTGCTGAATTCCGCCCAGAATCATCCTCTTCATCGTGAAGGAGGGTACCAGCGACATAGGCCATAGTGCTGCGCTCCGCTTGCCTTACATAGATAGGCTGCGATCTTGAGAATTCTTTGTTATCACAACATATACAGTTCAATTGAACGGCCCAGCCAAAGAAAAGAGCAAAAAAATCTCGTCCACCATTCCGGAAGTCAGCCTCGACAATGTCCAAACCAATGGCCCCACCGAAACGGACTGTCCCTCGCAAGCGTCCGGCCCCGACCTCGTCAATTCCTTTACCCTCACCACCGATCCCAACAACTCCGCAAACCCCGACAACCCCCGGCACCGCCCTTCCCTTGCCATCGCCCTCACTGTATGCCGGTATTGGTGTAACGACTCCAGGTGGAAGTCCTCTGCCCACGTATACCCCGCAAGCTCCTGCTGCGGCGGCGCCCACGCAACCTCCAGTCTCGCCAGCAGTGGCCGCCGCGACTGTGTACAGAAATTTGCTCACAAATGGGATTTCCCAGCCGGTCGCTGTGCCTCGCCAAGGTGCACTATCCGCACTGTCGGCAACTGCTGCGAAAAATGTTCCTGCATTTTTGAATAAGCTCTACAAGTGAGTATGGCTATTCTGAATATTGTTAGGCTTCGTGATATTGAAGATTTCCTTTTCAGTATGGTGGAAGATCCTAAAACAGACAATTTGATTCATTGGGGGGAAGATGGGACGACTTTCATTGGTAAGCTATTGGTGGAGCGCAACTTTAAATCACGAACACGTTGTTGACACAGAGTGCGGATTTCTTGCAGTTGAACGGCATGAAGACTTCGCCCGCGACGTGCTTCCCCGGTTCTTCAAGCACGGCAACTTTGCCAGTTTCGTCCGCCAGCTGAACATGTACGGTTTTCACAAAGTCCCTCACCTCCAACAAGGTGTTTTGATTTCCGATGGCGAACCCGAATTATGGGAATTCCGAAATGAAAACTTCCAACGCAACCAACCGGACCTTCTTGTTCTCGTCTCTCGCAAAAAGGGTAAAGAAGCATCCGAAGACAAGGAGGCTGGTGTTGTGGATATGAACAACTTGATTCAAGAGATTGCTGCTGTCAAGAGGCATCAGCTGACGATCAGCGCTGATTTGAAGACCATTCAACGAGACAACCAAGTGCTGTGGACAGAATCCATGAACATTCGCGAGCGATACCAGCGGCAGCAAGAAACCATTGATAAGATCTTGAGATTTTTGGCCTCCGTGTTCTCCACAAAGAAGAAGCCCCTGATGAATAAGAAGCGCCGGTTGCTTCTTGGGGAGAAGAAGACTCCTGAGGAGGAAGAAGCGGACGACGAGGAGGAGGATGTAGATCATGGTGAGTTGATGTGGCACAAACCGTACAGGGCGTCGCTGCCTTTTTGGGGCGCGCGAATTGGGCTGTGCACAGCATCTGTTGGGTTTCGGTTGGACGGTGTTGGGTACTAGTGCGCTCAAACGGCGGTCACGGACGATACCCATTGGGAGCTAATCCCTATCAATCATCCCAATAATTCACATTTATAGATTTTATCATGGAGGGATCACCTGGTTAGCCCTTTGATTTGGGGGGCGCGGTGCCCGTACAGTCAGCTGACATTTCCTTGTTTTCATTCTGCAGGGGTGGTCAACCAACGTGTTCTGGATTTGATCGCTCGTCCGACCGTTTCCCCCACGTCCCTCAAAGACAATGGTGCGCTGACCCTATTATCGTCCGCGCCCTTTCTTTTCTCAGATGTCAATGGGGGACAGCATGTCGCCGCCAATGAACGAGACGTCAACAACGTGCTCCAACGAACAAACGAAGTGGCCCAAGACCTGGAATTGCTCCAGGACCACCTGCAGAACATCTCGTCCATGGTGGGAATTGAAACGCCGCTTGAAGATTTGGAGGATATGGATATGGCGGAGATCTTGGGGAGGGACGGCGTGCAAGGGACGGAGGAAGATCGAGAGACTCTGTTGGCTCTGATGCAGCATCACAATACCCCGTCTCCACCCAGCACTACGGGCATAGGCGGGGACGGGACCTTGGCCGGAGAAGGAGCCAACGGGTTGGTGGAACTCAATGGTGCACCATCGACGCCCGTGACGACGATGCCTACGACGACGTTCCCGCTGACCACGATCCCAGCGCCCTCGATTCCTGCGACGATGCTCCCCACCGTGACGACTCCCGCCACTGCTCTAGCCACACCGACTGCCTTCGCACAGTCTGACCTTATGCCCCTCGCAGCCCAAGGACTTCCCACAGAGGGACTCGGCACTGAGGGACTCGCCTCCTCGGATGGATTCGACGAAAGCTTGTTATTCGACTTCCCGGAACTGGCGGATGAAAACGGGTTGCGGGAGTACTTGAACAATCCGCCTGTCTGACGGGAAGGTCTGAGGGAAGCGTGTTGGTATATTATTCAGGGTGGTTTCATGTACAATTAGGGAGTGTAGGGGTGCGAGGCCCACGTATTGTATACCTGTAAGGTATACTCTAACGGGATCACGAAATCTGTATATAACAAAGTATTTACCTTTTGCGCAAGTTTTTGGGTTATTTAGCGGAGTTGGGTGGTTGTTTGCTTACGTGACGGCCTTTCTTGACGCGTCCTCCAATCAGATTTGAGCAGGATTTGCCTCGCGTGCAGGTAACAGCTCCAGTCACCTCCTTGTTAAAGTGCAGAATATGTCGCAAGATTTGTCGCAGGAAATGAAAACGTTTGGATGATTTGGAAGACAAGCATGGAAATGACTCTCGTCACGTCTAGAATTTGCGGCACATTTGTGAAGCAACCTTATAAACTCGAAGGTTTTCCTCCACCAACCCTCCATTTCCCCACTCAACTCTATTTTCCATCCTCCACCAACAAAGCACACAAAGTAAACGATGATTTTCTCCAACGCGCCATCCCAAACCCTCACCACCCTCCACGCAGATTTTCGAGCTGTGATCACAGACGCGCACCTTGCCCTCGCCCACCTCACGCGCATTTCAACGCAATTACCGCACCACTATCATAACCGCCACCTCCTGACTCAAGCCATTTCGATTTCTCTCTTTTACTGCACGCACCTCGCCGCCGTCGCGACCGATAGGGACAGTAAAGAGTCGTGGAAAGTTCTTGGGTGGAGGGCGCGGTCCGCCAGACGCGTGTTGCGGAGGTTATGAGATGTGTGGTTGAGGAGTGCAGGGAGGGGGATGTGAGGACGCCGTCGTTGCTGTCTGCTCCGCCAGCAATATTGTTTGATGAGGGGGCGGGCGAGTCGTTTGGCAGTGATGGGTGGGAAGGGTATGGGACGGAGAGTGAGGATGAGAGTGAGGAGGTGTTGGAGACACCGCCTTCTTATGAGGTTGCGGTGTTTGGATAGGGTTGCTGAGTGAACGTGGGTTGGAGCGACAAAACTGTGCTGTATATACATTGTGTTGACAGAGTACCTATCTAAGTTGATTGCTGCTTCGGGATTTACAAAGAATTTGTTTTCGGCGCTGCATTGGATCCGCCTGATCCGCCTCCATCATGCATTGATGCGAAAATCCCCAAGTACTCCATGCTTATAACTATAGAAGTCCCAAAGGATTGGGGCCGTTGGGCCATGGGGTGTGTGTGTGCCGATCCTTCCACCGGCTTCCAGCAGGAGACAGAAGTTCACGCGCCTTACTGCTCTGACGTTTTATGTCCGATGCGTTCGGACAGGCTGCAAATCATGTGGCTTGCTGCGCGTTTGCTTGGTGGTGGACAAAAGCGCAGTTGTTTCCTGCTTTCTTCCAGTCTGCAAACTTTCCCACGCTTTTTTCAATCAGACATCCCAACCGGAAATCTAAATTTCATTCGGCTGGCCGTAACCCAAGTCAAGGGACGCTTCAACAACGAACTATAGCTTGCAACCCAAACAACTACCAACTCAATTGAACGCAACAACTGTGTTCCTGCCACACATGTCATCGTCGAAGGACGACCCCGAAATTCCTGCCCATCTCCAGCCAGGCTTTGACCCGAATAAGCTCACAATCTCCGCACTGACGTCCATCCTCTCCGCGTCGGGCGTTGAAGTCCCCGGGCAAAAACAGAAAAAGGAGTATTATGTTCAACAATTCAACGAGGCCGTCACCCCGCGCCGGGAGAAGCTCATTGCCGACCTCACCAAGAGCTATGGCAAGCCGCCGCGCAGCGGTGCATTCAAGGATGTGTTTAGTGCTGCGTCTGAGCCCAGCGGGAGTGGTGAAAAGGAGGGAAAGATGACGCCGCGGAAGCGTCGAGCTGCAGAGGAGAAGACGAAGAAAAAGGGCGGTGCCACTGTCCTGGTGGATAATTTTGATGGGTCAGGAGACGACGGGGGGGATGAGGAATTGACTACCGAAGTGCTCGTGCCGACCCAGCGCAAGAAGAAAAGTGCTTCCAAGAAAGCTAGTGGGAGCGGCGTGGATGAAGGGGCGAGCTTCTTCTCGGATGAGAATCCGTTTCAGACTCCTAAAAAGGAAGATCGCACCAAAACCAGGGTGAAAAGAGTGCGTAAGGTCGCTGCTGATAGTGGGTCGGACGACAAAAGCGACATGGGTGACAAACAGGCGGTTTCAGCGCTTCGCGCGAAAGGACGCTTGGCAGGAGCTGCGGCTGTGCCTTCTCCCCAACCATTCATGTTCAAAATGAAGCCGGATATGCACTTTGTGGAGGATGACGATCCTCCCACCTTTGGCGAGGGCAGCGACGCTCCTGCCACTCCCAGCATCAAAAAAGTCGCCCGAAGGAAGCCGCTTCCTGCCAAAAAGGCGCTGGCATCGACAACATCTGACGAAAGCGATGATAAAGGGGGGCAGCCAGCGACCGCTGTAGCAACACCCGTTAAAGAAGCGGTCCCGAAAAAGAAGCCGGCAACATCTGCCAGCCCGGAAAAGAAATCTTCCGAAGCCGTTGCCGTGCCGTCTATTGCCGGGCCGTCCACACCCAGTGCCTCGCCTCCGCGGTTCCTAAACTTTGTCGCACCTCCTCAAACGCCCACCCCTGCTGTTAACACACCCAAACCCGCAGCCGTCGACACACCAGCAACGAAAACGTCACCGGCACGAAAGGCCGCTGATGCCACCGAAGGCGAATCGTGGACCACGGTTTCTCCGCGCCAAAAGACCACGAAACCCGCGGCTGTGCGTAAAGTCAAAGTCGTTCATAAAGTGCGCCGTCGGGAACCTGTCGTGGATTGGACTTTGGTTGTGGGCTTGCTACTCATTACGCTTGGCGGCCTTCTGGGCCATTGGTACTGGGAACGTCGTGATGTCATAGGCTACAATGATGATCCCGACGTTCTGGCGAAGTCGCCATACACTGGGCACAATCCCCTCGGCTACATTCTCCCTGTCACCCGCGAGTGCCCACCGCGAGCCGCCTGCGTTGGGAGGACGGTATTGTCCTGCGACCATCCCGATTATGTTCTACAACCCAATGCGCTCGCCAAGATTATTCCACCACACTATCTTCCGTTCCCCCTCGCCGAACCGAGCTGCCAGGAAGACCGACAGAAGCTCCGAAACGAAATCAAGAAGCAACAGCAGCTCGAGAATATCCTTGACGTGTTGGACGGAATTGCCCGCACGTGGGTGGGCAAAGTCGAATGTGGCCAGATTAAAACAATCCCAGCGGTAACGGGAACTAAAGCGGTCGGTGATAAAACGGCGCCATCTTGGGTGTGGTCTCGGGGACAAGTGACCGGCATCCCCATATCTATCGCCAAAACTCAACTACGCAATGCGATTGGCCGGAAGTGGAGCGATTCCAAATTTGAAGAGTATTGGGATTTGGTCCTCCAGCGTTTCGCTCAGCCAAAAGCGGACGATGTCTTGACGACGGTTCTAGACGATACGCACACCCACCGCTTCATTCGCTCCTCCCGGCCTCCCATCATGTCCATTTCCTGCCGTATGCGTCGAAACTTGTGGGAAACTTCCAAAGCCTACTGGCTGGAACTTCTTTCCACTGGCGCTGCAATTGCATTGGCTATACTCTTGTGGCACAAGCGTCTGGCCTCCATCCGGGACTCCCGCATCGTAGCCCAATGCGTGGAAGATGCTCTGGACGCTGTCCACGAAGAAACTGACAGGCATTTTTACAATCCTGTCAAGCACCCCATTCCGGGATTGTCGGTCACCCAACTCCGCGACCATCTGCTCCCTATCGTCGTTCCCGGTCGGGCGGCGGCGGCCAGTCGCAAGCGCTGCACCAGCACCGCAAACGGCGTGGATTACACCACCGATGATTCGGACCGCACGGTGTGGTACCTACCGGACGAGTCTGCGAGGGACAGGATTTGGAATCGGGTGCAGCAGTTGGTACTCAAGAACAGCAATGTGAGGGAAACTACCATGGAGCTGAAGGGTGAGATGCATATGGTTTGGCAGTGGATTGGAAGCGTGGCGCTAAGCCCTAGGAAGAAGCGGGGAGGTGGCGACAGATCCGGGTGGTCGTCGGCGTCCGACCCCGAAACCGATATAGATAGCGGGAAGGATGTGAGCAAGAGGGCGCCCCCTGCAAAGGAGGGAAAGGTTGAAAAGGCTGAAAAGGTCGAACAGGCTGAACAGTCTGAAAAAGCCGAGAAAGATGGAGTGTATCCCGGTTTTTAGGAATGGGTACGGTGATTAAGCGGAATCGGGGGGATTGATTTGTTGTGAATGCTGCATTGAAGGCCGAAGTAATATATGTTGCCTTTATCATTGCAAGGATTACACATTGCTCCAATGAAATGTTCTTCACCCATTGCAATGTTTTATATGATATTTCTATGTAGAGAGTTGATTTACTGTTGTTACCCTGTCGCGCCTAATCCATCCACCCAAGGCACTCAATAAAGCGTACACTTTAATAGGGGGAGATCAAAGCGCAAAGCTGCTGTATACGAATCATGATTCTATTGCAGGACGTTCAACCCCACTAGAAAATGAAGAAACCGCATTCACCGTCATTAACTTTCGTACATGTAAACAGCTTCCCCTCGCACAAAACTCACTGTCCCAAAAGTTTATCTCCAGCACCGTGGCCTGCCTAAACACATCGCACAACTGCGCAACGCGTTTCTTATTCGACTCTGGAATCATTTCCGCGGCTAATTTCTCCAGCAGCTCTTCGCCTTCGCGGACTGCAGCTTGGTAGTCATCTTTGGCGTAGTTTTGGATCCATGGCCAGTACGGGTTGCCCTCTGTTTACAGGCAACGCACAATTGGATCCCGGAGTCAAATGTCAAACCACAACCCTCTGATGCGAAATAACAGAATTTTTGGTTGCTGACCTCGCTTCGTTGCAGGATCGTTGGCCAATCGCATGCCAATCTCGCCGTACCCGAGGAGACATGGTGCGATCGCCACACGGAGGTCCAGGCGGTCGCCGCTCATTCCTTTGTCCAATACATACCGGGTGTAGGCAAGATTTGCTGTTGCCTCCTTTGTGGCCGTGAGCTCCTCCAATGAAATCCCCCATTCTTCGCAGTACTAACCACAGTGTGTTAAAGTGATGGCGGCCGCCGGACCGTTACCCAACCCAGATGAATTGTAGTCCGACGCTTACCTTGACGTGCAGTTTGATTTCATGTCCGATGTAGGTAACGATTTCCGCGGCTTTGACGATATCTTCCATTTCATGTTCTCGAAAACTGGCAAGGGCATTGGCGCGCGCGTAATGTGTCAGGAAAATGTAGTCTTGCCGAATGTAGTGCCGGAAACTTTCCACTGGAAGTGTTCCGTCCGCGAGACCCCGAACAAACGCGTGATCGGTGTAGGCCTTCCATTCCGCGGCACATGAGGATTTCAGTAGGTCCACAAATGATTTGCTCCTATCAATTACGTTGGATTTATTGCATATGCAACTACATGCCGCAATTTAAACAAATATACCAGTGATTTGATGGAACGACATTAGTATGGAAATGGTTTAGTGGGCCAGCACCTTTCCCTATTGAGAAGCTGGTCTCCAGCCCCTTGCGAACGAACTTCATCGCGTCCTCCACAGAACGCGGCACTGTAGATAAAGCGCGATTTATGCTCAGCAAGCTGCATAAAAGTGACGTTGTCGCCCGCGGCTAATAGGCACCTTCGTGTCCTTTCGCTAGACCAGCCGCGATGGCAGACGCGAGAGTGCAGCCCGTCCCATGCGTGTTGCGCGTTTTTACATAGGGACTTCGAAAAAGTTTGAATTCCTGCCCATCAAAAAGCACGTCTATACACCAAAGCGGGCTATCACTCGTTTCCACGACATTGGCTTGCACTGGATTGCCCTCTGCATCAAACGGAAGATGACCGCCCTTGAGAAGGATGTACTCCGCTCCAAACTCCTTCAACGTCTTCGCCGCCGCGCGCATGTCATCCAGGGTCCGAATTGGGCCGCAGCTGGCAAGGATCTCCGCTTCTGGGACGTTTGGCGTGAGCACTCTCGCAAGAGGTAGCAAACGGCGCCGGAGGGAATCCACTGCGTCTGGAGATAGTAATCGATCCCCCGACGTTGCGACCATGACGGGATCCACCACCAGGTTGTTGATCGAGCGACTTTCAAAGGAACGAGCGACAATCTCAATAATCTCGGCACTGAATAACATTCCTTTTTGCGAGGTTATGGACCCTTGGGGGATATCTCCGAATAATTCAGGCTCATCTGATGAACAGAGTCGTCCCACCTGTTTTCACTGCGTCCGCACCAATGTCATCCAGAACAGCTCCTAGCTGCTGCTCAACAAAGTCCGCGGGTACGGGATGTATCCCGTGAACACCAACAGTGTTCTGGGCAGTGAGGGCTGTCAGGACTGATGTTCCAAACACATTGAACGAGTTAAACGTCTTCAGATCTGCTTGAATGCCAGCACCCCCTCCCGAATCTGAGCCCGCCACGGTGAGTGCCCTTGGAACATTCGCTGTTTGCCTTGGGTTGCTGGCCTCCGTTGTCATCTTCTGCACCGAGATTGTTGAGATCACAGTTGCAGATTGTTTTCGCGTCTCATCGATTCTGGCCAAAAATCGAAGTCACCGCCCGCCCGTGGCTTGTGAAAACTCCAGCCAATAGAAAACACTGGGAAGCCTGACGTAAATTAGTGGCGAAGATACGCCACAGGCAATCTGGGACTATAAAAGGGCCAGGCCCCCACGAAAAATTGAGTGCTTTGTCCATCCACCGATTCACAAATTCAACGCATTTTTTCCCCTGTTTGCTGGAATTTCAGCAGCTGAGGAACTTACTCGCAAAACACACAAAACAAGATACCCGCTAGTGAAACTCTGTTCTCGAAAGTCGTCTCGCTTCACAGTACTGCCAGCTGCTGGTCCGCCCGTGCTCAGACGCTGTGACACTCACAGACAGTCAGACACTTTGGAAGTGAGAAGAGACAATCCAGTCAGCTCCTCTCAGTTCACCAAACGAGTCTTGCGCCATGAGTACTCCTGCCGTTTCTAACGTGGCTGCCGAAACGGCAACCACTGGCGTGAAGAACCCTGTGGGCATTGTCCCGACACTGCAGTGAGTATCGGTTTCGCCAGCCTGTGAGTGACGGGTGTTTCAATCCTATCCTCGACGATACTCTCATAATGGACTGGTTGCATTGGTCATGTTTTGGCCCGGCCGAGATTTTGTGTTAACGTGGTTTTGTGGTTAAATAATGTTCGCTTCACTAGAAACATCGTCGCTACCGTGAACCTTGATTGCCGATTGGACTTGAAGACCATCGCTCTCCACGCCAGGAATGCCGAGTACAACCCAAAGGTGGGGTGCACAGGCCTACTGGGTGTTGTTGTGCGGGTTTGATAGCAACTGCTGTTTGTGCTAAAGACACTTGGGCCTCCAGCGCTTTGCCGCTGTGATTATGCGCATTCGTGACCCCAAAACGACCGCCCTGATTTTTGCCTCCGGCAAAATGGTGGTCACTGGTGCAAAGAGCGAAGAAATGTCCAAGCTTGCTGCGCGCAAGTACGCTCGCATCATTCAAAAGCTTGGGTTCCAGGCAAAGTTCTCAGAGTTCAAGATTCAAAACATTGTTGGATCGTGTGATGTCAAGTTCCCCATCCGCTTGGAAGGTCTAGCCTTCTCTCACGGCCATTTCTCTTCTGTAAGTAGTGCGTGTGGGGGCCACTTCGAATGACCAGGCATTTTGCTAAACGTGATACCAGTACGAGCCTGAACTCTTCCCTGGTTTGATTTACCGGATGGGGAAACCGAAGATTGTGCTGCTCATCTTCGTCTCGGGCAAGATTGTGCTTACCGGGGCAAAGGTTTGTCTAAATAACGGTATAGCCTCGCAGCTTTGGAGAGCTTTTCTCAATTGCGGGCGTCTCAATTTAGGTCAGGCAGGAAATTTATGAGGCCTTTGACAACATATACCCTGTGCTTACTGGTGGGTCGGCTCAGCAGCGGAAGCCTTTTCTGTCATGTGTGTTGGCTCACCTTTTGTCATCAATCTCGCAGAATTCCGTAAATTGGCTTGATCGGTTGATCTTCCAATTCAGTTGCATCCTGCCCTTTTTGCTCCCTTCCCCCCCCCTTTTCCTTGTTTAAACTTCACTGCAAATACTTGTCAAAAAAGCAACAAAAAAGAAACTTTAATATATATTGGCATTTAAAATTACTCTTACTTCGCTTGGATGGAAAATGTGAAGTCCTTTGGAGAATGCGAAGGCCTTTGGACGAAAGTTCAATGTGTTCATTTTTGATCCGTGGAGTAGTTTTGATTTACAATTGTTTTTTGTAAATCTGGCTTGGACGAGAGTCCCCCCCCCCCCCCCCCCCCCCGGGGCGGTATAAACCCCGGGTGTGCAAAAAAGCGAGCGGGGGGTGCAGGG